>JARYGA010029298.1:0-80318 GCA_030545235.1 Helianthus tuberosus
GACCTATATGTGGTTGGCCTAGATGCTTTAACACTTCCTTTTATTTCTGGTGCTAGGCCTCCAATGAAACGCGCTATGCGTTTAGGTTCAGGGGTGACTAAATAAGGAACTAGGCGGGACATAGTGTTGAAACTTGTCACATACGCCTGACAATCCAAATCCTCCATGACTAGAGTCAAGAAGTCTGATTCTATATTTTCTACCTCATGTTGGGGGCAGTAGTTTTCCTTGACTAATGCAACAAATTGTTCCCAAGATAAGTTGCAGAGTAGAACTTTTCCCGTGGCTTAGAGCAATGATCTCCACCATGCCAACGCTTCTCCTTTGAATGATTGTGAAACAAATTTCACAACATCTTGCTCCGCACAACCGCTGATGTCAACAACAACGTCCATCTCATCGAACCATGTCATGCAATCGATGGCCCCATTTTCTCCTGTAAAGTCTCTGGGCTTGCAGGAGACAAAATATTTATATAAACAGGTCTTAACTGATGCCTCTTGATGAAACACGACTTGTCTAGACGGAATAGTCCTTTGATTTGACAAGTCATGAACATCGTCCTTCCTTGACTCATGTGTTTTAGGAGGGGGCTTACTACGAGCCATAGATAGAGTCTTGGAGTGGGTATCATTTGATTCATCATACTGTCGATCAAGAGCTCGAGTAACAGCATAATCTATTATTGCCTGCAGTTCTGCTCCAGTTACATTAATTCTGGTAGTATCATTGCTCTCCTTCAAGTGACTGTTAACTTCATCTAATCCAGCCATGTAGCTTGATTGCTACATAAATATTAACAATGATTTATTCAGAGATTATTATGGAATCATCATCTTTGACGATTTATCAACCATGGTAATATAAACCATATTGGTTAACTTGTTAGTTATATTTAATTAGTATTTTCCATTATAATTTATCCTAGTTATAAAACATTAAGGATATTAAAGTGGCGCAAAAAGGCCTAGTCACAAGGACAGTTCTAAATTTTATAAGCCATGATTTCAGAGAATCGAGGCATTAAGGTTTGAATCACGTTCATTACCTTCTCTTGCAGGGAGTTGTAGACTTCAACTGTCTTTTGTCTTTTAGGACAATAGATCTAGCCCGTGGGCATTTCCCTTCTGAGGGATGGTTATAATATGATCATCTTCTCAGATGCTATTAGTCGAGATCGTATGGATCCTACCGACTATTATGCTTGGACCTGGTCCAACACTTTTAGACAGGAGGTCACAGACCACCACTGTCGTTGTCTTATCGGACAACAAGTTTAGCCCGTAGGCACTTCATCACTATCGGATGTTTATAATGTGATCATCTTATAGGATGACACAAGCCATGATTTCTAGATCACTAGGCTAGATAAGAAAATTGGAAGAATCCAATATAAGGACGACTGTTGTGATTTTATCGAATCACATTTGTCAGGAGTGCTAACACGTTCTTAGGTGTTAACAAGGATCTGAATCCCTTGGGTAGGTTTCACCATCTTGGCCGCGTAGGCTAGGTTTCACCTTTAAGATTCTTTTTAAAATGCCTACTGGCAGGGAAGGAAGGATATTTATTTTATTCAGGATTTTTATCATAAATCCTAATTTATAAGTTAATAATAGCACAAATAGCCTAGTCGCGTAGACAAGTTTAATTTATAAGCCATGATCGTTTGGGATCGAGGCATTTAGTAATAGCACAAAAGGCTTAGTCAGGTGGACAAGTTTAATTTATAAGCCATGATCGTCTGGGATCAAGGCATTTAGTAATAGCACAAAAGGCTTAGTCACGTGGACAAGTTTAATTTATAAGCCATGATCGTTTGGGATCGAGGCATTTAGTAATAGCACAAAAGGCTTAGTCACGTGGACAAGTTTAATTTATAAGCCATGATCGTCTGGGATCGAGGCATTTAGTAATAGCACAAAAGGCTTAGTCACGTGGACAAGTTTAATTTATAAGCCATGATCGTCTGGGATCGAAGCATTTAGTAATAGCACAAAAGGCTTAGTCACGTGGACAAGTTTAATTTATAAGCCATGATCGTCTGGGATCGAGGCATTTAGGTGTGAATCCAAGTTCATTACTTTCCTTGACAGAGAGTTGTAGGCTACCACCGTCTTTAGTCTCAGAGGACATTAATTATAGCCCGTTGGCAATTCCCTTCTAAGGGATGTTATTTTCCATTTATTTCATATTTCATGTTTAGAATGAAAACTTAGTTTAATCAATCCATTATATGAAAATAAAAGTACAGAGTTGCCCTAAGCGGGTCTTTGAAGGGATAATGTGTCCTCGAAGGGACTGGAAGATAAATATGTCCTTATAAGGACTATTAAGGAAACGCTCTTCAGCAAAAGGAGTTTCTTCTTCAAGTTATTTCTGAATGCTCTCTCCTTGGATGCTCGTTTCATTCTAGCCGCGCTACGAAGCTCAGCATTTCAGGGCTCTAGATTATGGAGAATTTCTAATACAGCTTCTTCGCTTGGCGACGTATCCAATATATAAAAAATTTGGAAGTAAAAATTTCCAGATTAGGATTGAAAGTATTCCTATGTTAAGTCTAGACTCAGAAGGTCAAGGAATGTGCTACTGTGTCATTGAGATTAAACACAAAAATTTTAGTGTTTAATTCACTCAATGTTGGCTCTGATACCAACCTGTCACACCCTGATTTCCACGTGTCACCGGTGGGGAGTATCGTGACGTAGTTGAGATCATCATAGTCGAACAACACAATATATAAATGCACAGCGGAAGAAAAAGGTAAATATATTACATTCCGAATATAAGTAATGTCAAAGTATTACAACGGAAGGTAAAGGATCCACAGGCGGATCAATAAAAGAAAACTGTTCAACAGACTTTAGACATCTAGAACTTGCAAGATTCCCTAGTGACGCCCTGAGCTCCCAGCCAATTACGCATAGTACCTGTCATTTAACCTTTTGGAAAATACGTCAGTTTACACTGGTAAATACAATTAACTGACTCATTTTGGAAAAGAGTTTAAAAATTGATTTGAATGCACGAGGCACAAAATATCTTTTATAACTGGATTAAAATGCACAGAGGCAAAATTAATCTTTTATACTTGGGACAATTTTATTAATAAAAATCTTGTATCCGATTTACATGGTTGTCCAACATTTAGGGCCGGTGATTTTACAATACAAGCCGGACAAGATTAATCGACACACCACAAATATAATCTCACAAGAAGATACCCTTACGAGTGAGTATACGTTATACATATGCAACTGGAGGTGTTTTGCCTACACCTTGTGCTTACGTCGTGGCCATTCACTTTTTAAAATGAGCTAAGGATATCCAGGACACGGTCATTAACCCCCAATGTTATTTGTTATCAATCAATACAGATTAAAACGGGATTATGCAATTTAATCATCTCCGATTAAAAGGTTTCTACACCCGACCAAGCGGTATTTTTATAATACCGTATCCCAAGCCCGTAATAGGGAAAATAAGTTAAAACTATTTACCTGAGCTAGCAATGCAATTTATACTCAGCCGTATATCCTAATCAGCAAGCACAAGTACTTCTACTGGGGCTCTCAATCTGGAACGAAGGTTTTATTAACCTATTAAATTCCTAACGGGTCTTATTTAAGTCGTAACTTAGACCGGTTAGTTTTAAGGAAAGGTTTACGGTTCAAAACGCATGATTAAGCGAAGCCCGGGATAGGATGTGATTTAGACCCGACAAGTTTGGAGACTTGTATAATATGGGTAAACTAAACACATTCTGGATTTTGAGATAAAAACGATAACGTTTGACCCGTTTCGGCTAATTTATGCAAACTAGTTACATAAACCGAACCGAACGCGTAATAAGCGTAACGGTTATTCATATGAGCCATTTACAGGTTTCCTAAGTTAATATGCTCCTAATATGTTGTGACATCAGTAAGTTGTCCTTCATTATGCCCGAAAAGTATATAAACACAAACTAGGCCCCGTAGAGGTAGTTTGGTCATTTAAAAGGTTATAAAAGAGTTTAAGTATTTACCTGAGTTACAGGTCTGATATAATCAGCAAAAATACTTATTTTGATAAGTTATAACAGTAGGTTAAAGTATATATGTGAATTTACCAAGTATAACCAAACTATGCACCGTAGGGGCATTTTGGTAATTTCACATAAGCCGTAAAGCTCAAAACTGAAGTCTGAGTTAAACAACTTTTGCTTACTATTAAAATATTATAATTTAACTAAAACATCAGTAGGTATCACCCTTGTATGTTTAAAAATAGTCTTAGTACATACTATGCGCTAAAAATGCTAAATAAGGCGATTAGGAGCCGTTTACGGGTTCAATACCTAAAGTTGATATTTTTATTATTCCAGAAGGTCTAAAATAATTTATTTATCATAACTAATCAGTAGCAAAAGGTTTGGAGTCGTTTAGATATGTAAAACTCATTTTATGGCCCGTAAGGGCAAAACCGACATTTACCAGATTAAGCCTACGACTATGAGTTATGCTCAGCCTAAAATTAATTAAAAATCTTTAAAATTCCCAAAATAATATATCACATCAGTGGGTAAAGATTTTGATATCAAAAAGTAGGCTTAACTAGGCTATACGCTAATTACGCCATTTTATTAACATAAAGCTTTAAATTTGCGATAATGAGCATAACTCTCAATCTATACTTCAAATTGATGTCAAACTTTGCATACAAGTTTATATATCAGTAATTAAAGTCTCTACTCTTTTACTTTTCCAAAAATCACGTTTTAAGGTAATAAGGGCATAATGGTCAACATGTGAGCAATTAACGGAAACGCGTAAACGAATGGGTCAATCAATGAACCAACCACAGAGGGTTGTGCTAACATGTAGCCTGGTCCTAAAGAAACTCTAAGACATTTTCAAATCATACTAAAGCGGGTCAGAACTGAAAGTCAAAGCGAAAGTCAAACTATGCGACTTTCGGTTCCGAACCGGGTCTCTACAGTAAATTGTCGGGTTGAACATGTTTAGATATGTTCTTACACTAATTACCAAGTTATAACAATGATCCAACAGGTTGCATATGATCTACAATGTTAATTATGCATAAATAGCATTTTAAGCTTCCTGTTGACTTTTTAAATATAAGTTTGACCCGACATTTGACCTGGTTAGAGTGATGATCAGGGGAAACCCTTTTGAGGTTTTATTACCCACATAAATACCAACTCATAACTACTTTTGATTCGAGATATGACTGAGCCATTAATACTTAATCTCGAAGTCAAACCGTAATTACGTCGGTTTGAGTTTTAGCTAAATAACTAAGCTAAAGTTATTTAGAGAAGGTTAGGCAACTTACAAAGGTCCTAAGCTTGATTAGGGAACACTTGAGAGAAGGTTTTAAGTTCCAGAAGTGCTCCAAGAATGCAGATGAAGATGTGATGAATTGTTTGCAACTAAAGGCCCTTATATAGTGGATTTACTCACCACAATGCATTGACAACAAGGTCTACTACTGCCCACAACATTCCTACATGTGTCCTACATGTTTAGGGAGTGTTTAGGGGCCAAGGGGTAAGAGGAAACTCGTTTAAGAGGTTAGAATCGCGTTTAAACTGGCAACAGCCGGTTTTCTGTTGCAGGGCAGTTGCTTGCGCACCGTAACAAATATTTGTTGCGGTGCGCAACAATTCATCAGGGACCAAAATGTAGGCTTTTCAATGATTTGAAGGGGCAACTGAGTATAAACAATTCTTGGCCGTTTTTTTATCAATATGGGGCCTCAAATTTGGGTCATGTATAGTATGCACCACCATGTTATGTTGTGTGAAAGTCCTGGAGTTTTTAGAAAGTGCCGAACAATAAGGTTTACCGTGCAAATTTCTTCGTAGGAGTCCACCAATTAAATTATGAATCATTCATTGCTATAATTCACTGAACTTGAACATATACTACATGTTTTTAATATGTTTTGAGTCTTGGGATTTATAACGAGGTCGTTCAGAGGTGCAAAAGTTAACATAACAACACTTTTAAATCATGTCAAACATTTTTTTTTAATAAATCCGAGTTTATAACGCTTTTTGTCTTACACGACACGTGTCGTTATTTTATTTAACACGAATTTTCGAGGTGTTACATCAGTAGATCAACTTTGTTTTTCTTAACATCTTCATTTCCCACATATCTTTTCTCTAATGCATCCCACATATCCTTTGAGTTTGTGTACTTCTTGAAAGTATGCTTAATGCTATCAGGTAAGGACATTTTGATTGCAGCCAAGGCTCTCTTTTCAGCCTCATACATCTTTTTATCAGCATCTTCCATGTTAACATAGGCAGTTCTATGTGGTCTGCCCTCAAAGTCGTGTGTTGGGTTTGTGTACCCATCTTCAATGCATATCCACATGCGAGTGTCCTGATATTCAATGAAGGATTGAAAACGATCCTTCCATGTCAAGTAATTTTCCACCTTCATCATCTTAGGTGGTTTTTTGGTAGTGCCAATCTCATGCTCCATTTTCAAAAGCTCATTTAAAGTAGACATGTTCGACATTTTAAACGTTGCAGACTGTTAAAACCGTACAAAATATCTCCGAAAACAGTGGTTACCAAATTACACCGTTAGAATCATCTCGAGAAGACGAATCCAATGATATCTAATGTCGAAAACCGAATTCGGGATTTTCTTAAAAATGCAAGGAATTTAACGTGCAGACGGTTCTGTCAAACGAGCTACGGATCAATTTCTATTTTCGAAAACGTGAATTTTTTGTTACGCTTGCCAGAAAATATTCCACCCTTTTTAATTATGCTATTAATTTCGCTGGTTGGCCGATTAAATTCGCTGGTCTGTTACTTGTTCAATTTCGCTGATCAAAGTTCACTGAAAAGGTCAATTTCGCAGGTCTAGTTCGCTGGTCAAATTCGCTCCAAATTCGCTGGCCAATTTCGCTATTACGACGACCAGTAAATTCGCCAAAAACCGTAATAATTTCGCTGTGGAAAATATCGCGATTACCAAAGTCGCCTTTGGATTTTAAGTTCGCCGGGTCAAACAATTTCGCTGGACTATTAAATTTGCTGAACCAGTAAATCAGGAAACTCAATATGATCAAAATTCTGAAGATTTTTCTGATTCTCCTAACAACTTCCTGCAAAATCGAAACAACAAAATATCAGTAAATTGTGAAAATCAATGAAGAACAGTACGAAGAACGAGAAGAACACGAAGAACAGTCTTTGAATCTTCAAGTCTATAAGCCGAAAACTTTTCCAGAATCAACACAGTCTTTCCAGAAATCCTACAAAACAGCAATAAAACAAAGCAAAGATCAAAACAGCCAAAGAATTTCGAAGATTTATCAAACACACAAAAAATTTCAAAACCCTAGTTTTTTAGGTTTCAAGATTTTCGAAAATACTCCCTGTTTCTACCAATCACAATTCTGAACCGAGCCTTCAAGAGCCTAATGCTCTGATACCAATTGTAGGTCCCCTTGATTCGTACGGATCTTTCACAGAATTGTCAATCTAATCAAGAGTGCGGAATCCTCTTGTTCAGAATATAGCAGAATGAGTAGAAATAGAAATCTGCAATTCACTTTCAAATCGGGTTTTCTATTGATTATCAAACCAAAGTATTACAATCGATTAAAACCCTAACCAACACAAATTTCTTCCAAGCCTATGCTCTCACGAAATCACTCTCTCAAATATTGTTTTGGCTGATTAACCTAAACCCTAAAGCCTAACCTTGTTTATATAACACAAGGTTTGCAACTTGGGCTGGGGTTTCCTACATGGGCAAAGCCCATTTCGTCCACCCTTGACCCAACTGGGTTTTGTTTAGCCCAAACTCTATTATCTCACTAATACAAAGCTAAACCCGCTAACTGTTTATCGTTTAACTAATTACAAGATATCCAAAGACCAAATCTAAGTTGTTGTCACAGAATATGCACCAACATTGTAGGATGTTTAAAGTACTAATTGAAGTCCTTGATTGGATTTAATTGTGTACTTTAATGCGTATGTGACAAGACGATGTGACGAAAACCGGATCCCTGTAGTATCTATCTATCTATCTTCATAGCTAGACACTCGTGGGATGTTTAAGGCACAATTGATGTCCTTGTTTGGATTCATTGTGTACTTTAATGCGTGTTACAAGTTGGTGACAAGTTGATGATTTATGTGTTTATGTAGTTAGTTGTGATTTAGATAACGAAACTATGACACTCTAGGTTTTCCCGAGCTAATATCTTGTAATTACATTGTGTGTATATATGTATTAAATGGAAGCCGTGATTTATTTTGATGTGCTATGTGTGAATAATGTGTACGTATAATGTATAGGTCGTATGGATAGGTGTATATGTAGTAGCAAACCAAACCAAAACCCCCTTGCACACTATGGGCTGCCAACCTACCTAGCCCATCAACTCAAGGACCTGACTCGAGACAAATGGGCCGGATGGGCCGCAACCTCCCTTAGCCCACTCGGAAACCCCCCCCCCCTTGTGGTGCATCACCTCCTATTTAAGCCTAAAACCCTCACACACACTCTCTTTTACACTCCATCTCTCTGTCTCTCTCACTAAAACCCTAGAACACCACCACAAACCTCCTCCCATCCTCATCCCATCTTCTCTCGGATCCAACCCGCAACAAGGAGACTCTCGGATCAAACTCGAGATCACCACTCGGAAGCTCTTCACATCTTCTACACCCGAAATCCTTGGCCGGTTAGTGTTACTTTACGAACACATCTATATGCATGATAAAAAGAGTTGGTTATGTGTTATGGTGGATTGTAAATATTATTTAAGTATGATGAAAGTGTTTGTTGATTTAATGGGCATTGTTGTGTGGTAAAGATATTTTCTTGACATGAATAATGGACACAAATATGCTTAGTGAATAATGGTCTTTGATGATAGTTATATGGTGAGAAGAATGATAATGTTAATTATAAATGATATGCCAAGATGATGTAACAAATGCATGTATGATGTTATTGAACCAAGTGATCATATGCTAGAAATAGAAACCGATGATAACTGTTGGTGATGTCCGAATCATGCAATTCGTTTAGAGGTTTGGATCGGTTTAAATGAACATGTTGATTGAAGATGTTATGAATGTGTTAGGGATATTTGAATATGTGAAGAACAACATGAAGGTTATTTAAAATATTTGAAATGGCATGTTTGATCTGCTTGTTTAGAAAAATAGACAAGAAAACATGTTTAATGGAATAGTACACAATTTACATGAAAGAGCAATCCTATTGGATAGTACCATTAGGCAGGTTCTGGAAGGTTTCTGGTCATCAAGTGTGCGAGTCGAGACCTCCTGTCTCGACTCGAGACTGTGGAGATTGCTACTCGAGACCGCCAAGTGGACAACTCGAAGACCAGGACATGCACCTCATAAGTCGAGACCAACACTGTTGCGATTCGAGATCTCCTGATCTCAACTCAAGACTGAACTCGAGACCTTCGAGGTTGCGACTCATGCCTGCACCACTCGAGATCTTCCGGTTGCGACTCGAGACCTTACACTCTCGAGTCGAGACCACCTGGTCTCGACTGGGCCGCCTGTTTTCGTTATTGGGCCAAAATGTACGAACTGTTCATGCTTGTGACTGTTAAAGTGCACTATGTGTTAACTATTATTGCTTAAGAGTTTGACAGGCCCAATAACTTAGAGGATAAATATATGTTATGCATGCTATGTGTCAAATACGTGTACCATATACGTGATTACTTGTGTCCGAGTCTGACTTATACCAATAACCATATTAGGACGAGGTGACCAGCACACTTAACCAAGTAAACTAAACTGCCGAGCAACCCAAGGTGAGTTCACACACTAAAAGCATGCGTCCCAGGGAGGGACACGAACATACTAAAGAATGTTTTCAAACTGATAATTTCCGGGGGAATATGCAAATGGTACTCTTGTACTACTTCATCCGGGGGAGATACGTTTGGGTATTATTTATAAATCACAACTAGCAACACTAAACGAATCTCTATCATGTAAAGTCCCTGCTTATAGTACCGATTAATCGCCGGGGGCGAACGGGTTATTAGTTGATAGCGCTATTAGGTTTGACAACCTCACACCGTGACCGGGGGAGATCGGGCGTGAACTAGTAGACCTTGCATCTCGGTCAATGACGATAGACATTGACCTGGGGCACCAAATCTTCTCATCAACCGTTTCGGTAATTCAAGTTTAGTAGCTTTCATATGGGGTAGCTCCCCATGACGTGATTATAAATGCTTTACCTAAACAACCTACATTTTCTTTTGAAAAGTAAAACTGGATATCTCGTGAATTCGCCAACATTTTTGTTAACATCCTACTGCATGCTTTGCAGGTAACCAGTGACTCAGGAGCTTGCAGCTTGGGGATGTGTAGTGGTCGTCTTAACCCGTGTGTTGGGTTTTAAATAATCTTTAAACTATGAACCTTGTTTTGAAAACTGTTTGGTTTATGCTTCCGCTGCTTACTTAAACTATTATTTGAATTTAAACCTTTAAAACTTTAAACTGTGATGTTTACTAACTAGCGTGGTTGGTGAATATTTTTACCGTTGATCAATGCTCTGTATAATTGGTGGCTGGATCCTGGTCAGTCACGCCTCCAAGCGGTGGTACTCCGCATGTGGAAATTGGGGGTGTGACAGATTGGTATCAGAGCCATTGGTTATAGTGAACTTGGTTTTAAAAAGAAGAGTCTTTTTGAGAAAAACCAGACTATAACCCGTGACTCGTGACGACACTACACTCCAAGGGCAAGACTCAACATGTTAGACCTCATAGCTCGGACTTGTGTTTACTTGCTTGTTTATCTTATGTTGACTGCTCTACTATACATACTAGTGTGCCTAATTAGATAGATACACATCCCTCTTCTATCTCATTCTCGCTACGTTACGACATCACACTCATACTGTGTTTTCTGGTTATGAAGACAATGAGTGGACGTGGAAGAGGAAGCGTTAACATGACTCAGGCTCAATTCACTAACTTGCTCAACACGTTGGCTGTAGCTTTCGCAGCTCACTCTGGAGGTAAACTCGTTACTTTAGGATGTTTAGATCCTACCCCCACATCGTCTTTTCACCTCTAAGCCTATTCGCTTCACTTCTCACAACAGGTCAGCAAGCGCCTGCGCAACCACGTGTTTGTACTTTCAAAACCTTCATGGATGGCAAGCCTCTCCCTTTCAATGGCACTGAGGGTGCCATAGGCCTTCTGCACTGGATTGAAAAGGCCGAAGCTGTCTTTGCTGTCTGCGAGTGTCCCCCTGCTAACTGGGTTAAGTTCGCGACTGGTACGCTTGAAGGAAACACGCTTTCATGGTGGAAAGCACGGATTCAGATGCTTGGTCTGGAATCTGCTAATGCTACTGCATGGGAAGATTTCAAAGACATGATCAAAGAGGAGTACTGTCACCGGGATGACATCCACATACTCGAGAACGAGTACTATGAGCTCAAGATGGTTGGGTCAGAGATTGAGACCTACACCAAGCAGTCCAACGACTATGCTACACTTTGCCCAAACATGTCCCGACCTATGTATCGAAGGATCGAATTGTACATCAAAGGGTTGGTCCCAGAAATCCGGAGCCATGTAACCTCAGCCAACCTCAATACCATTCAGCCAGTGGTCCGTCTGGCTCACAAACTCACCAATCAGGCTGTGGAGGAGGGCAAGCTGCCCAAAAGGATCAGTGCTACTGCTAGAACTTCTAGTGACAACAAACGAAAGTGGGATGGAAATCAGGGTAAGGATGCTAACTCTACTCAGGCCCCAGCCCAGCAAAGGAAAACTGAAAGCAACAAGGGCCCTCAGCAGCAGGGCGGCTACCAGGGCCATCTCCCCAAATGTAACAAGTGCAATCGACATCATAATGGGCCCTGTGCGAAGAACAAGTGTCAGCGATGCAACAAGATGGGCCATGAGGCCAAGGATTGTAGGAGCCCTCACCCCGCAAGACAGAACCAGCCGCAGCAGCAACAACACCATGGAGACATCAAGGGTTGTTTCCAGTGCGGAGCCGAGGGGCACATCAAGAAGAATTGTCCCCAGTTGAACCAGAATAACCACAACCAGGGTGCGGGAAATAACAACAACAACACCAACAATGCTGGGAATGGTGCAAGAGGAAGGGCTTTTGTGATTGGAGCTGGAGAAGCAAGGAATGACCCCAACGTTGTAGCGGGTAAGTTCCTACTTAATGATCGTTATGTTTCCGTATTGTTTGATTCTGGAGCAGATGCTAATTATGTATCCCTACGTATTAGTAAGAAGCTTAAGTCCACTCTTACGCCGTTAAGCTCTAAGCACATCGTTGAATTAGCTAATGGTAGAAACCTCGAGGCCTCACACGTTATTCGTAACTGC
Source organism: Helianthus tuberosus (assembly GCA_030545235.1). Taxonomy (NCBI): domain Eukaryota; kingdom Viridiplantae; phylum Streptophyta; class Magnoliopsida; order Asterales; family Asteraceae; genus Helianthus; species Helianthus tuberosus. The sequence continues at coordinate 12,403 of JARYGA010029298.1, forward strand.
AAACTAGAATTGTCTGGTCAGACCTTCCGTATCGATCTCTTCCCCATCATTCTCGGAAGCTTCGACGTCGTCATTGGTATGGATTGGTTGTCCAAGCATCGAGCCAAAATCCCCTGCCAAGAGAAAGCTGTTCGTATTCCCCGTCCTCCTGGCAAACCCCTTATAGTTCAAGGCGACAAAAGCAGAGAAGTCACGTGCATCATTTCATTCTTAAAAGCCCAGAAGTGTTTACGAAAGGGGCACACCGCTATCTTAGCACTTGTTGCCGACACGCAGAAAAAGGAAAACAGGATTGAAGATTTTCCAGTTGTACGCGACTATCCTCAGGTGTTTCCTGAAGAACTACCTGGACTCCCTCCTCACCGTCAGGTCGAATTTCAAATCGAGCTAGCTCCCAGAGCAGCACCTATAGCTCGTGCGCCTTATCGTCTAGCCCCCGCAGAACTCAAGGAACTTTCTACTCAACTACAAGAACTTCTGGACAAAGGTTTTATCCGTCCTAGCTCGTCACTCTGGGGAGCCCCAGTGCTCTTTGTCAAAAAGAAGGATGGCACTTTCCGAATGTGCATTGATTACCGTGAACTGAACAAGGTTACCATCAAGAATCGTTATCCACTTCCCCGTATCGATGATCTGTTCGACCAGCTGCAAGGGTCGAGCTATTATTCCAAGATCGATCTACGATCGGGCTATCACCAGCTGAGAGTCCGCAAAGAGGACGTGTCTAAGACTGCTTTTAGGACCCGCTATGGTCACTACGGGTTCCTTGTCATGCCTTTCGGAATGACCAACGCACCTGCAATCTTCATGGATCTCATGAACCGAGTGTGCAAACCCTACCTCGACAAGTTCGTAATTGTGTTCATCGACGACATCTTAATCTACTCGAAGAGTCAAGAGGAGCATGAACAACACCTGCGTCTTATTCTCGAACTCCTTCGCAATGAGCAACTGTACGCCAAATTCTCGAAATGTGATTTCTGGCTTAGAGAAGTCCTTTTCCTTGGGCACATCGTCAATCAGGATGGGAATCATGTTGACCCCGCTAAGATCGAATCCATTAAGAATTGGCCTATACCTAAGACTCCGACTGAAGTCCGCCAATTCTTGGGATTGGCAGGAAACTATCGAAGATTTATCAAGGGATTCTCAAAGATCGCTCAACCACTCACGACACTTACCCAGAAGGGTATTGCTTATAAATGGAGTGATGCTCAGGAATCCGCCTTTCAGGAACTGAAGAAGAACCTTTGTAGTGCTCCTATTCTCTCCTTACCTGAAGGTACCGATGACTTCGTTGTTTACTGCGACGCTTCTATTCAAGGGCTTGGCTGCGTGCTGATGCAACGCGAGAAGGTTATTGCTTACGCTTCGCGACAGCTCAAGATCCATGAACGGAACTACACGACACACGATTTAGAATTCGAAGCTGTGGTTTTCGCGCTCAAGATTTGGAGACATTATTTATACGGTACTAAGTGTACGATTTACACTGATCACAAAAGTCTCCAACACATAATGGAACAAAAGGAGTTGAATATGCGGCAACGCCGATGGGTCGAATTACTAAATGACTACGAGTGTGCGATTAAATACCATCCAGGCAAAGCTAATGTGGTAGCCGATGCCCTCAGCAGAAACGAGACCAAACCCAAGCGTGTTCGTGCCTTACAGCTCACTATCCACTCGAACCTCCCTAATCAGATTCGAAATGCTCAGGTTGAAGCATTGAAAGCCGAGAACATCAGGGCTGAGTCCCTACGAGGATCGAGACAACGATTGGAACAAAAAGAAGACGGTGCTTACTACGTAGCCGGGCGCATATGGGTTCCGCTTTATGGAAATTTACGTGACCACGTGATGGATGAAGCCCATAAGTCCCGTTACTCAGTACATCCCGGTTCGGATAAGATGTACCACGACTTAAAGACTACATACTGGTGGCCTGGCATGAAAGCTCACATAGCAGCCTATGTCAGAAAATGTTTGACTTGTGCAAGAGTCAAGGCCGAGTATCAGAAACCATCGGGCCTACTCCAACAACCAGAGATCCCACAGTGGAAATGGGAGCAAATTTCTATGGATTTTGTTACCGGCTTACCCAGGTCTCAACGCGGAAATGACACCATTTGGGTGATAGTGGATCGATTAACTAAATCTGCCCACTTTTTGGCTATTAAAGAAACAGACAAGTTCTCTACCTTAGCAGAGGTATACTTAAAGGAAGTGGTTTCGAAACACGGAGTGCCAACCTCTATTATTTCCGATCGAGATGCGCGTTTTACTTCTGAATTGTGGCAAGCTATGCACAAATCCTTTGGCTCACGCTTAGACATGAGCACCGCCTATCATCCTCAAACGGATGGGCAATCTGAACGCACCATCCAAACCCTCGAAGACATGCTTAGGGCATGTGTGATCGATTTCGGCAAGAATTGGGAGAAGCACCTACCATTAGTGGAATTCTCCTACAACAACAGCTACCACACCAGCATTCAGGCAGCACCCTTTGAGGCATTGTACGGTCGTAAATGCCGATCGCCTCTCTGCTGGGCGGAGGTTGGTGACAGCCAGATCACAGGCCCAGAACATGTAGTAGACACCACAGAAAAGATTGCCCAGATTAGGCAACGCATGGCGGCAGCTCGTGACCGTCAGAAGAGCTACGCTGATAAGGATAGGAAACCACTAGAGTTCTAGGTTGGCGACCGGGCTCTACTTAAAGTCTCCCCCTGGAAGGGTGTGGTTCGTTTTGGAAAACGGGGCAACCTTAATCCACGATACGCCGGACCATTCAAAATTACCGAAAAGATCGGTAAGGTCGCTTACAGATTGAATCTGCCTGAGGAACTGAGTGCTGTGCACAACGTCTTTCACGTGTCTAATCTGAAGAAGTGCCTGTCAGACGAAACACTCATCATTCCTTACAAGGAACTTACTATTGACGAACAGCTACACTTTACTGAGGAACCGATTGAGATCACGGATCGTGAAATCAAAACCCTCAAACGTAGCCAGATACCTCTCGTACGAGTTCGTTGGAACTCGCGACGTGGCCCAGAGTTTACCTGGGAGCGGGAAGACCAGATGAAGCACACGTATCCCCAGCTGTTCCCTAATGAAACCCCCAGCACTGAAGCTACAACCGAATTTCGGGACGAAATTCCAAACTAACGGGGGAATGATGTGACACCCCGTTGAAACGCTCTCATTCATACTAGCTTGTTAGTGGCTGCCTTAACTTTCGGGACGAAAGTTCTTAAAACTTGGGGATAATGTGACACTCTAGGTTTTCCCAAGCTAATATCTTGTAATTACATTGTGTGTATATATGTATTAAATGGAAGCCGTGATTTATTTTGATGTGCTATGTGTGAATAATGTGTACGTATAATGTATAGGTCGTATAGATAAGTGTATATGTAGTAGCAAAACCGAACCAAAACCCCCCTTGCACACTATGGGCTGCCAACCTACCTAGCCCATCAACTCAAGGACCTGACTCGAGACAAATGGGCCGGATGGGCCACAACCTCCCTTAGCCCACTCGGAACCCCCCTCCCCCCCTTGTGGTGCATCACCTCCTATTTAAGCCTAAAACCCTCACACACACTCTCTTTTACACTCCATCTCTCTCTCTCTCACTAAAACCCTAGAACACCACCACAAACCTCCTCCCATCCTCATCCCATCTTCTCTCGGATACAACCCGCAACAAGGAGACTCTCGGATCAAACTCGAGATCACCACTCGCAAGCTCTTCACATCTTCTACACCCGAAATCCTTGGCCGGTTAGTGTTACTTTACGAACACATCTATATGCATGATAAAAAGGGTTGGTTATGTGTTATGGTGGATTGTAACTATTATTTAAGTATGATGAAAGTGTTTGTTGATTTAATGGGCATTGTTGTGTGGTAAAGATATTTTCTTGACATGAATAATGGACACAAATATGCTTAGTGAATAATGGTCTTTGATGATAGTTATATGGTGAGAAGACTGATAATGTTAATTATAAATGATATGCCAAGATGATGTAACAAATGCATGTATGATGTTATTGAACCAAGTGATCATATGCTAGAAATAGAAACCGATGATAACTGTTGGTGATGTCCGAATCATGCAATTCGTTTAGAGGTTTGGATCGGTTTAAATGAACATGTTGATTGAAGATGTTATGAATGTGTTAGGGATATTTGAATATGTGAAGAACAACATGAAGGTTATTTAAAATATTTGAAATGCCATGTTTGATCTGCTTGTTTAGAAAAATAGACAAGGAAACATGTTTAATGGAATAGTACACAATTTACATGAAAGAGCAATCCTATTGGATAGTACCATTAGGCAGGTTCTGGAAGGTTTCCGGTCATCAAGTGTGCGAGTCGAGACCTCCTGTCTCGACTCGAGACTGTGGAGATTGCTACTCGAGACCGCCAAGTGGACAACTCGAAGACCAGGACATGCACCTCATAAGTCGAGACCAACACTGTTGCGACTCGAGATCTCCTGATCTCGACTCAAGACTGAACTCGAGACCTTCGAGGTTGCGACTCATGCCTGCACCACTCGAGATCTTCCGGTTGCGACTCGAGACCTTACACTCTCGACTCGAGACCACCTGGTCTCGACTGGGCCGCCTGTTTTCGTTATTGGGCCAAAATGTACGAACTGTTCATGCTTGTGACTGTTAAAGTGCACTATGTGTTAACTATTATTGCTTAAGAGTTTGACAGGCCCAATAACTTAGAGGATAAATATATGTTATGCATGCTATGTGTCAAATACGTGTACCATATACGTGATTACTTGTGTCCGAGTCTGACTTATACCAATAACCATATTAGGACGAGGTGACCAGCACACTTAACCAAGTAAACTAAACTGCCGAGCAACCCAAGGTGAGTTCACACACTAAAAGCATGCGTCCCAGGGAGGGACACGAACAAACTAAAGAATGTTTTCAAACTGATAATTTCCAGGGGAATATGCAAATGGTACTCTTGTACTACTTCACACAGGGGAGATACGCTTGGGTATTATTTATAAATCACAACTAGCAATACTAAACGAATCTCTATCATGTAAAGTCCCTGCTTATAGTACCGATTAATCGCCGGGGGCGAACGGGTTATTAGTTGATAGCGCTATTAGGTTTGACAACCTCACACCGTGACCGGGGGAGATCGAGCGTGAACTAGTAGACCTTGCATCTCGGTCAATGACGATAGACATTGACCTGGGGCACCAAATCTTCTCGTCAACAGTTTCGGTAATTCAAGTTTAGTAGCTTTCATATGGGGTAGCTCCCCATGACATGATCTCATGCTTTACCTAAACAACCTACATTTTCTTTTGAAAAGTAAAACTGGATATCTCGTGAACTCGCCAACATTTTTGTTGACATCCTACTGCATGCTTTGCAGGTAACCAGTGACTCAGGAGCTTGCAGCTTGGGGATGTGTAGTGGTCATCTTAACCCGTGTGTTGGGTTTTAAATAATCTTTAAACTATGAACCTTGTTTTGAAAACTGTTTGGTTTATACTTCCGCTGCTTACTTAAACTATTATTCGAATTTAAACCTTTAAAACTTTAAACTGTGATGTTTACTAACTAGCGTGGTTGGTGAATATTTTTACCGTTGATCAATGCTCAGTATAATTGGTGGCTGGATCCTGGTCAGTCACGCCTCCAAGCGGTGGTACTCCGCATGTGGAAATTGGGGGTGTGACAGAAACGAGTGTAATTAAATTAGAACATGGTGGATACGCCGTTGGGACTTCCTATATATAAGTGTTCTTATTTTATTACTCTTGTAGCGTTATCCGAATCACATTAGGATTTATGTGTTCAATTGATTCAAGTTCAAGTATCCAAATCCTTGTAGAATCTTCCATATCTTCATATTTTAGATTCTTAGAAGGATATCCAAAGTATTATTATTATTATAAATCATTGACTTGATTTTAGTAATACTCACACAAGTTATGACAGATTTCAATATTGTTATTATTAATCCTTGATTGGATTTCTAATAATACACTCACAAGTTTTATGACAATTTCAATGTGATTACAAACTACAATTTTCAATGGCATAAAAATTACCTAGTAATAATCATATTGCCATATACAAAACTCATTGTCATAAGTTTTCACAATCAAGATAACGTATTGCAATAGTAAACCTTTTGCCATTCTTTGGTGTAACACCTCGGAAAATCAAGCCCAATATAATAAAGACACGTGTCATGGACTCTAAACGTGTAATAAATTGATTTCGAGGGACTAAAGTTGACAAACAAAGAAAGTATGTATGTGAAAGGATCCAAAGTGTCAACATTTGAAAACCATGCCTTTCAATAACTCTACATGATGTTTATACCCTTAAACGAATAAATCTTGAAACGTATGAAGCCGTTCGTGAAAGAAAGTGAAAGTTTACAAGACGCGAGGGTTAGAAGTGTCAACATGTTTAATTACTACCTCTGAGTGACCTTTTAACGAACCCAGGGCTTTGCAACGATTAATTATACTCTCAAGAATAAGTGACGAAAAATTCACGGGGTTTCGATATCGTTTGATATTAAATACATTAACTTTCGTAAATAAAAGGGTTAAAAGCATCAAAGAAGCAAAACTAGTGTTTTCGGTTATGATTTAACAAAACCGGACTTAACGATGTTTGGTTATATCTTAAAGATCATCCAAATATAAATTTCATGGGTTAAAAGTGCTTGAAATGGAAGTTATTACGTTTTAAAAGGTCCAGGGGTCATTTCTGCCATGTTTGAAACTTGTTTTGCTGGTCCACCTAGGGGTGGCGTCGCGCCACACCATTACCTCACTGCCGTCGCGCGACGCGACGGCCTGAACTGGGCAGAATCCATGCACAGGTGCAGGTTCTGCGTTTTCTTCACCATTACATGCCTTAATTCGAAACTAGGGGCTGTTTGCTGGTATCTAAAACCACCTTGGACACTTGTTAACATCTGGAGACAACACTAAACACCTGGAATGATCTGGAGAGGCTCACAATTGCTATAAATAGGTGCTCTTGGGCAGTATCCTACACTTGCACTTGAAAATTTCTCATACTCTCAATCTCTAAAGTTTTGGAGCATCTCTTAAGCATCCTGGTCATCTAGGAAGCTTTCTCAAGTTTAATATTCGTGCTAAGGACCATTGTAAGCATTCTTAGCTTGTATAGTTAAGGTTTTATTAGCTTAATGACCGAAAGTCAAAGATATCGTAATGATGCTTTGACTTTGTGATTAATCACTTATGGTTCAGCCATTATTCGAATTGAAAGTGGCTATGTGTTGGTAAATATGTAGGTGTTAAACCCTTAAAATGGCACCGTCTAATTATCATGTTATCTCAGTCAATTGTCGGGTCAAACTACTTAACAGAAAAGTCAAACGAGTCAGTTTTTACAAAATAACCCATAACTGATAATGTAGAAGTTATAAAATACATTTTATCACTAAAACAACTTGGTAAATAATATAAGAACATGTTTAGGCATGTTCAACCCGACAATTCTGAGTATTAGGCTCGGTTCGCAACCGAAAGTCGCAAAAGTAGACTTTTGTTTTGACTTTCAGTTCTGACCCGATTTAGTTTAGTTTATTTATGCCTTATGTTTCTTTGGGACCACATTACATGTTCGTATAACCCTCTGAGGTTATACTATATGGTTCCATAGAAATCTTAGTTCATTACATGTTTCCGTTAAATGCTTAAAATTGACTATTTTGCTCTTTTGATATAAAAACGAGATTTTTGAAAATGTGAGAAGACAAAAAGTTTTATTACTGATATATAAGTATGTCCTAAAAAATTTGACAACAGTTCCTGGTCTAAAATAAAAGTTATGCATGATATCGTAAAACAAAAGCTTTTTGTTAATTAAATTTCATTTGCGCCATAAATCATATTTAAACCCAATTTTTGGCACCAAACTTTCTACCCACTGTTATGATATAATATTTAGGGATTTTTAGAAATTTTATACTGACCATAGCATAGAGTTCTAGCATAAATTCGGTAATTGACGATAATAATTTTTTTATTAATAAAATGAGTGTAACATATGATCTGCATACCAAACCTTTTCCTACTGATATCATATGTTAAATAAAATATTTTAAGCATTAGAGGCTGATCAAAACTTCAGATTTTTATGAACAAATTGAATACCGTCAATTACCGACTTTTACGCTAATTAGGCGCATAGTATGGTTTAAAACCATATTTAGCACCTAAGACTTGTTACCTACTGATTTTAAAAATAAATTTTTATACTTTAACAGTAAATATAATTCTTGAACTCAGATTTCCAAATTTAACCTTAAAAGCATATGTGAAATGACCAAAACGCCCCTACGGTGCATAGTTTGGCCATAAATGACTAAACACACATATGTATGATATCTTGCTGATATAACAACATAAAATAAATAGTTTTACTGAAAATTTAGACCAGAATCTCAGTTTACTATTAAACCTCTTTTATAACCTTTAAAATGACCAAAATACCCTTTCGGGGCTTAAATTAGTTTTAAATTTGTTTTGGGCATAATGGAAGATATCCTACTGATATCACAACATATTTTAAGCATATTAACTCATGGAACTTGTACATTACTCATTCGGTTACCCGTTATGCAAATACGCGTTCGGTACGATTTATGTAACTAGTTTGCATAAATTAGCCGAAACGGGTCAAACCTTATCATTTTTACTTCAAAAACCAGAAGGTGTTTAGTGTACCCATTATATACAAGTCTCCATACTTGTTGGGTCTAAATCACATTCCGATCCGGTCACCGCTTAACCATGCATTTCGTACCGTAAACTTTCCTTTAAAACTAACCGGTTAAAGTTATAACTTAAATAAGACCTGTTAGGAATCTAATAGGTTATTAAAACCCTCGTTCCAGATTAGGAGCCTAGTAAAAGCTCCCTGCACTTGCTGATTAGAAAATACAACTGAGAATAAATTACATTTAGCTCAGGTAAATACTTTTAACTTATTTTCCCTTATACGAGCTTGGGATACGGTAAATTAGTATTGAATATTTAATCGATTAGTGGTTAAATCGTTGAGATAACCCATTTTAATCTGTCTTGTTTGGTACAAAGCATTTAGGGGTTAATGACCGTGTTCTGGATATCCTCGGCTCATTCATTTGAAATGGCCACGACTTAAGCATGGGGTGTAGGCATACACCTGACAGTTGCGTATGTATAAAGATATAACCACACGTGAGGATAACTCCTCGTGGGACTATATTAGTGGTGTCTATTAATCTTGACTCGACTCTTCTATTCCGGGCCCTGAACGTGATACAAACATATAAATCTGTATACAAGATTATTTTAAATAATTGTCCCATGTTATAAAAGAATATTTGTGCCTTGTTCATTTAAATCAATTTTCTTAAATGTTTTCAAAAGAGTTAGTTAATTGTATTTACCAGTGAAAACTGACGTATTTTTCAAAAAGATTAGGTGCAGGTACTACACGAAATGGGCTGGAAAGTCCTGAGTATTAATTAAAGAGTCTTGCAAGCTTTTAATACTTAAAGTATGTCGAACAATATTTACTTTCTATTTTAGATCCACCTGTGGATCCACTAACAACCGTTGTGTAATATTTTATTATACTTTTCAATTCAGTTTGTATTATTACTTTTAGACTTCCGTTGTGTATTAAACTGTGATTAATTGTCTATGATGATATCTACTACGTCACGATACTCTCCACCGGGCCCACTGGTAATACATGGAAATATCGGGGTGTGACATGTTGGTATCAGAGCCAACATTGAGGGAATTAAACACTTGTATTTTGTGTTTAATCTCAATGACACAGTTGCACATTCCTTGACTTCCGAGTCTAGGCATAGGATTAATCCTAATCTTAATTGGTTTTTGTCTTTTGTTGTTTCTTTTGTTTTGACAGGATCGAAAGCAAATATGCCGCCAAGAGTGAGAGGCCGTGGAGGACGAGGAAAAGCTCCAATTTCTGCCAGGAACGACCATGAAGCCGGGCCATCTCACCGGAGTACACCATCCGCATCATTCGGATTAAATCCTTACAAAGACTGGAGGACATACCTCGAGCCTGCGAGACACTCTGTCTCGCTCAGCTCCTCACCGTCCTATCATCATTCCTTTGGGCCGCAGCAGGAGGACGAGTCCAACGATTCTCACAACTCTTACATTCCTCTGCAATGATCGGGTTCACACCACTCCTTCCAGAACCCGACCCCTTTATTTTCAAAACCGGTTCAACCCGATGAACCATATAGTGAACAAGAGGGTCAAAACCCTTTGGGACCGGCAGATCACTTTCCGGAATACGAGAACATGGATATGGACGAGAATCCTAATCCCGAGCTAGCGGATATATCTAGCGGATCATCTTTCTATGGTTCGCCTTACAGGGGCACTGATATTTGGGCCGAAAGATGGGCTTCATACAAGTGGGAGTATACTCCCCCTCACCGCAACTCGCCACCACACCAATAGATCCCTTCTGAGGACCCGCATTTTCAGGCGGTCACGCCACCGCCAGCGCCAGAGCAGCAACTGCCTCCAGAACCTCCAAGGCGAAGAAGAGGTGCACGGATGTCCGTGCATGGGGGTTTCCATTTCAGCACCCCCAACACTCCAGCAACAGCAACTACCAGCCGCTGTATGAAGACCCTCAAATGGGTGGGCCTTCAAACCCAGTTTCTAAAGTCGACTCTACACCAGTCGCACCAGCACCACACATGGGTTATGAAAACCCAATTCCATCTTACCCAGGTACAACTGGGTACAACCCATTCGAGCAGCAAGCTTATTCGGGTTATAATTACAACAATGCCCCTGCCGTTGACCCGTATGTCGAGGCAGCCAAGTACAATGCTCTCTACCCTGGACCCTTTCCAGCTACGTACCCAACTGGGTACCCAGCATATAGGTGTCAATACCCACCACCTCCTCAACCTCAGCAGCAGCAGCCTCCGCAGCCGCCACAAATTCAGCCACCACAGCAGCAAGAAATACTTCAGAGGTTGCACGAGGTGGAACAAAGGGTAGACGAAGAGCGTAGGAGCCGCCGCGGTCTACTAAAGGTCTTGGCAAACCTTATAAAGGGGAAGAAGAAGAGGGACTATTAGAAATCCCTATTTATTGTTTCGTAATTTTTAAAATTTCAATTAAGTCCCTGTGTGGACATTTTATTTATGTATTTAGTCCCTGCGTGGACTTGTTTTTCTTATTCCGTCCCTGCGTGGACAATGTTATTTCTTTTAAGACCCGTTTAGGGCATTATTGTAATTGTAGGACTTATTATGAAGCTTCCTTTTTGAAATTACATTTGGCATTAAAATATACATATATATATTAAAATCACAAAATCAAAACATCAACTCAATTTTATTTGATCTGCCATTAAATATTAAAAGAAAATCTTAAAGGTATAACCTAGCCTATATGTCATGTTAGACATGGCCAGGATGGTAAAACTTTTTTAAGATTCAAATCCTTGTTAACCTCTGAAAACATGTTAGCACTCATGGCAAATGTGATTCGATAAAGTCACACTAGTCATCCTTATATTGGATTTTTCCAATTTCTTACATGATGATTTAAACATCCATTAGTAATGAAGTGCATGCGGGCCATACTTATTGTCCTTTAAAGACAAATGGCAGTTGTAGTCTATGACTCTCTATCAAGAAGGGTAATGAACTATGTCCAAACCTTAATGCCTCGATCTTGTAAGATCATGGCTTGTCCTCGTGACTAGGCCTTTTGTGCCAACTTTAATATCCCCAAAAATTTATAACTGGGATTAGTTATAAGGTAAAATTTAAAATAAATCTGATTAACAAATTAACCAATATGGTCTATGTTTACCATGGTTAATGAATCATCGAAAATGATGACTCCATAATAAACCTCTGAACAAACTATTGTTAATTTGTTTTATAGAAATCAAGCTTCAGCCTGTCTGAATCAGAAGAGGTCAATAGTCATCCAAGGGAGAAAAATGATAACACCAGGATAAATGTAGCTGGTGGAGATCTTCATGCATTGATAGATAATGTTGTTACTAGAGCCATTGACAGGCAGTTCAAAGAACCAAGTAATACTCACACAAAGACTCAATCTGTGGCTCATAGTAAGCCCCCTTCAAAAACACATGATTCAAATAAAGACAATTCTCATCACTCATCGAATCAGAAGAGTCTCCCATCTAAGCAGATTGTGCTTAATCAGGAGCCACGTGTCAAAACTTGCTCTTACAAATACTTTGTCTCTTGCAAGCCAACGGACTTTACAGGAGAAAAAGGAGCCATTGATTGTATGACATGGCTCAACGAGATGGATACTGTAGTTGATATCAGTGGTTGTGCGGAACAAGATATTGTGAAATTTGTTTCACAATCATTTAAAGGTCAAGCTTTGGCTTGGTGGAGGTCGTTAATCCAAGCCACAGGGAAGATTCCATTGTATAACTTGTCTTGGGATCAATTTGTTGCACTGATCAAGGAAAACTTCTGTCCTCAGCATGAGGTAGAGAAAATTGAAACTGACTTCTTGACTCTGGTCATGAAGAATTTGGACTGTCAGGCGTATGTTACAAGCTTCAATACCATGTCCCGATTGGTTCCTTATTTGGTCACACCGGAACCAAAGCGCATAGCACGTTTTATAGGAGGTCTGGCTCTAGAAATCAAGGGAAATGTGAAAGCATCCAGACCTACTACATACAGGTCAGTGGTGGATCTATCTCTATCTCTCACACTCGATGCAGACAGAAACAAGTCTATCAAAGCTTCTGATGAAGGAAAGTGGAAGCGAGAGGATGAAAGTTCTCATCGCTCCGATAAGAAACGAAAGGGAAACTCTGAGCATAAGAAGGGTTTTGGGTTTAGAAAGGATACCTAGCAAACAGGGGAGAAGCCTAAGTGTAAAGTCTGCAAGAAAAACCATTTTGGAAAGTGCAAATTCGAATCGCAGTCACAATCGCATTCACAGCCTAAAGTTTGTGGGATCTACATGTCCAAAGAGCATAGAACATTGGATTGCAAGAAAATGAAGGATGCAACCTGTTATGGTTGCAACGAGAAGGGGTACATAAAGACTAACTGCCCGAAAAATCCAAAGAAGCCTGAGGAGGCTAAAAAGACCATTGCTCGAGTCTTCCAGATGAATGCTCAGGAAGCAGTTCAGAATGATAATGTTATAACAGGTACATTCCTCATCAATGATGTATATGCTAGAGCTTTATTTGATTCTGGTGCAGATAAGTCTTTTGTAGACAATAAATTTCGTAAACTGTTAAATCTGCCTGTTAAAACTCTAAACATAAAATACGAGGTAGAATTGGCCGATGGTACCATAGAGACTGCTTCAACAATCTTAGATGGATGTTTTATATCCATTAGGAATCATTCTTTTCTATTGTCTTTGTTCCGTTGAAATTGGCAGGATTCGATATAGTTATAGGCATGGATTGGTTATCTCGCAACCAGGCCCAAATTGTCTGTAACAAGAAACAAGTTATCATTAAGACCCCTTATGGTGAACCACTTACAATTCAAGGAGATACACAGTATGGATTGCCTAAACAAGTATCTATGCTTAAGGCATCGAAGTGTTTGAAGAAAGGTTGTGTTATTTACATGGCATAAGTGACCATTGATGAGCCAAAGCCCAAGATCGAAGACATTCCTGTTATTTCTGATTATCCAGACGTTTTTCCTGAAGAGTTACCTGGTTTACCCCCAGACAGATAAGTGGAATTTAGGATCGATATTATTCCAGGAGCAGCCCCTGTAGCACGAGCTCCTTATCGGTTGGCACCGAAAGAAATGAAGGAATTAAGAACACAGTTGGATGATTTGTTAGAGAAAGGTTTTATTCAACCAAGCTCATCTCCTTGGGGAGCGCCCATTCTATTTGTAAAGAAGAAAGATGGCTCGATGCATCTATGCATCAATTATCGTGAGCTGAACAAAGTTACAATCAAGAACAGATATCCATTGTCCAGGATCGACGATTTGTTCGATCGGCTCCAAGGAGCAAGTTAATTTTCAAAGATCGATCTAAGGTCAGGTTAGCATCAGTTGTAGGTCAAAACCGAAGACTAGCACAAGACCTCATTCAGAACACGATATGGTCACTACGAGTTCTTGGTGATGCCTTTCGGGCTCACTAATGCACCTGCAGCATTCATGGATCTCATGAATCGCGTTTGCAAGTTGTATCTAGAAAAGTTTGTCATTGTCTTTATCGATGTCATACTCATTTATTCAAAGAATCAAGTTGATCATGAAAAACATCTCTGGTGTATCCTTAAACTTCTGCAGCAAGAGAAGCTTTATGCCAAGTTTTCCAAATGTGAGTTTTGGCTTCGTGAAGTCCAATTTCTTGGACATGTGGTAAGCGAGCGTGGTATCCTGGTTGATCCCGCTAAGATTGAAGCGATTATGAATTGGCAAGCGCCTAAAACACCTACAGAAATTCGCAGCTTCTTGGGTCTAGCAGGATACTACAGACGTTTCATTGAAAACTTTTCAAGGATTGCTGCACCTTTAGATTGGGGACCCAAGCAACAACAATCCTTTGAGATTCTTAAATAGAAATTAAGCAATGCTCCTGTGTTGAAATTGCCAGAAGGAGTCGAAGAGTTTGTGGTTTATTGCGATGCATCGCACACAGGTATGGGTTGTGTGCTTATGCAGAGAGGCGAGGTCATTGCCTATGCTTCACGACAATTAAAAGTGCACGGAAAGAATTACACCACCCATGATTTGGAATTGGGTGCCGTTGTATTTGCACTAAATCTTTGGAGGCATTATCTTTATGGAACAAAGTGTATAATTTATTCAGATCACAAAAGCTTTCAACTTCTGTTTAATTAGAAGGATCTTAACATGAGGCAATGCCGATGGATGGAAACGCTAAACGATTATGATTGTGAAATCCGATATCATCCAAGCAAAGCGAATGTTGTCGCTGATGCCTTGAGAAGAAATGAAAGGATCAAACCAATAAGGATTAACGCCAAAAGCATCGAATTAAGAAGCAGCTTGAATGAAAGTGTTAGGACCGGAGGCTCTCATGATTGTGTTTGTTTGTATAATTTAATCAAATCAATATAGATGAACAGAGTTTAAGTGCAGCGTAAATGAACAACAGACTTTCTAAACACAATCATAAAGAGAAATAGATTTGATAAACACATGAATTGCATCAGTCGAAAGATTACAAAGTATATCAAAAGATTACAAAGCATGCTTACAAACTAAACTCCCCCTCAGCCTGATGCTCCAAGGTTGATTGCAACCAAGATGAAAGGATTGGACTAGAGGAGAAGAACTCACTCAGTCAGTCAAATGTAACAGTACAGAGTACTGCTCCATTTATAGGCAAACCAAACCACTGAAGCATCTCAGCTGGCGTCACCATGAAAGCAACGTCTAACAGCCTAACAACTGTTCCTATACAAACACTGCTAATCTTAACCACTGATTCTACATAAAACGAGTAATATACTAAACTACTGCTATCTTCTTCTATCAGTGCTTTCCTCAAAGTTGATCAGTCCTTGAGTGGGCAGTGCTTTGTCATCAGTAGATTGAACCAGCAGTGTTTACTTCTACAGTAATATATCAGCAGTTTAAAGGGTAACAGCAGTTGTATACGGACAGTGGATAGAGACCCATCAGTTGTTATAATCACTTTCAAGGGGAAAGCCTAATGTAAACAGCTGCTTATTGTGAATCCACTGTTGTGATCCGGTTTTGGCTTTAATTATCTGTTCCTCTAGTAGGGTTCAATCCCAACAATCTTCCCCTAGAACAGATAATGCCAAAACCCTTCATTATTCTGGATCTTTATTTTCTCATCAGAAGTTCCTTAGCTTGTCTTTTAAATTCTTCTTCAAAGTCCTTGGAACTTGAGTCCTCCTCATCCCTGCACAGTGTAAGTTCAAAGAGATCTTGTAGATCTTCAACACCAAGGCCTAGTGCTTGTTTCCTTGATATGTACTTCACTTCTCCATTGGATCTGAACAGGGTCAATACATGGGTCTTTTGATCAGAT
The DNA here is from genome assembly GCA_030545235.1 of Helianthus tuberosus. Taxonomy (NCBI): domain Eukaryota; kingdom Viridiplantae; phylum Streptophyta; class Magnoliopsida; order Asterales; family Asteraceae; genus Helianthus; species Helianthus tuberosus. Next base: position 28,523 of record JARYGA010029298.1, read on the forward strand.
ATCCACTTTAGTATTTTTTAACCCAATGGGTTTCTTGGGAGAGGTTTATTTACTGATGAGTTGGGAGATTTTGGCCTTGTAAATATTTGTGAAGCAGTATCCTGAGCTTTTGTTAGCTTAGAATTTTCAGACATTTGTTGAAAAGCCATTTTTATGACATCATTTGCTGCAGCTATATCTTCTGCAACTTCTTTGTCAGTCTGCTCTTGTCTCTTTTGTTGATCTAGCTCAATGTCTGATAATTCTGCTGATGTGTTTGGTGATGATGATTTATTTAACACCTTTTTGGCAAGGTCTTGAAGCTTTGCTGATCTGTCTTTATCTAAAGCCATTTTCTTGATGGCTTCTTCAAAGTATTCAGCTTCCTTTTCCTTTTCTTCTGCACCAGTCAGATGTTTCCTCTTTTCTTGGTTTATCACAATGATAGAGGTATCTGCTGATGAGATCAGTGGTTCAGAATCAATGACTTGTTTTAGCTCTTTCTGGTCAGGCTTCTTTTGTAAAATAGAATCTGTCATTTTTCTTCTTTTCAGCCTTTCATAAGCCTCATCTGTATACTGCAGTATCCACCTTTGCATCCACCAACTCCTGCTTTTTTCTTTTGTACTCAGACGTAAGGTCAGCAATGAGCTTTCTGTATTTGCTCCAGTTTGGAGCTGTCCTCTTCCTGCTTGGATCATTTTTTATCCTTTCAATTCTGTTTGCCTCATGCTTTAAAGCAACTATTGGCCATTCTTCAAATTGTTTTTCTTCAGCTGGATAGAATTTTTCTTTCAAGATGTATGCAACATATTCTTTTCTCATTTCTTTTCGTAGACCTGCTTTGGGTGGTAAAGTTGACATTTCTTTGCTCAGATCTCTTGCATAGACTTCCATCTGTTTGACCTTAGTGAGCAAGAATTCCATTCTTTCAGAAATGGCTTTGTCACTTTGATCTTCACTTTCAAGTTTGGCTCTTATCTTAGCCTGCCTTGCTTTGATCTTGAGGTATTCATCCATATTTTCTGGGACTATGTCACACCCCGACCATGTAGGACAACAAAACGTGGCGGAAACGTCGGGGAGTGTTGTAACAGAATCATTGTTTCATAACACATGGAAATTGAAATATTGTTTTATTGATTAAAGTAGTTACAATGACTTGACAATCAAAGAAACATAACATAAATAACTAGTCTTGCATCTTTTATTGTCACTAAGGCCCAAGTCCGCCTATGTGTATCTTGATAAGTCCTATGCATCATCTCCTGAAAACACATGTGAAAATAGGTACGTCAGCATAAAAATGCCTGTGAGATACATAGGTTTTGTGAAAATAAGGTTCATGACTTATGTTTAAGAAAATGTTTAGTCATGAACCCCGTACTTTGCTTTGTCTTATAAATCATTTGAAAAACGATAAGATCAGATGTTATGTATAAATAAGAGAACAATGTATGGTTAAATGAATAACCATGTAATATGAGTTTGTATAAAATAAGTTGTTTGTAAATTAATGTCTTGTGAAAAGTAGGTTATTTGTATAAAATGTTATATGTCCAAATTGAAATGATTTAAATAACGCTACGATATGTAATACCATACAATCACTTATATATAGGAAGTATCAGCGGCGTATCCACCATGCTTGTATCATATTACACACGCCTCGTTACTTAAATCACTTACTCAAACCAAACCAATCAACGTAGAATGTTTATGTTTAAACCAATTGCCAAATGTATTGAATAATATGTCAAAATGTTTATGTCAAGATGTAAGTCATGTAATGTGTAACCAATGTCAATAATGTTTATGTGTCAAATGTAAATCACGTAATGTGTAACCAATGTCAATAATGTTTATGTGTCAAACGTAAATCATGTAATGTGTAACCAAAATGATATGTATGGCTAGTGAAATATATCAACTAAACCATATGCACAAAAACAAAGTATTGAAGTAAAACATGGTTTAAATCAAAGCTATGTTTTGTGGAAATGCATGCTATACTGATACAGACATCTATGCGGTATTGTGAGGATGCATACATCCAAGCCTTGAGATTGTGGCGATAAACCCTTAAATAATTTAAAGGATTATCTGTGCTTATGTATATCGAATTCGGTCATTCCTTCCAATCCAAACAAACCCAGGATTTCAGGAACGGGAGTTGTCAATTCCTATGGTACCACTACCTACTAACGAACGGCGTGATCGGTGTTAATGAATGTATATTGATCCATCAAAACAATCCAAATATCATATCAAAATGTAAGCATGTGATGAAAACAAATGTACTAAGTATGCAATAAATGAACATACATAGCATGTGATGTGATGTGAAACGATGTACTAAGTATGAACTAAATGGACATACATAGCATGTGATGTGATGTGAAACGATGTACTAAGTATGAACTAAATGGACATACATAGCATAAAAATGTAATGCAAAACGATGTACTAAGTATGCACACAATGGGCATACATAGCATGAAATGTAATGAAATCATGTACTATAATGTACTAACGAACATAGCAGGTATATGATGTGAAAACATGGAAAGCATGAAAGTAACAAGTAGGCACATGTGTTTCACCCCAAAACAGTTTGGAAAACGGTAAAAGATGGGTCTATGTACTCACTTGGAATTGCTCAGAAGTCCTTGAGTAACAACCAAACAATGCTAGAGATCACGGATATCAAACGGCACCTAATATAGGTAACTATGTTATTAAACCGGACCTATATCGGAAGATCGGGTAGCATGATGGTTCGTAAACCAAACGAGTATGGAGACTCGTGTAATATGGTTTAACAAAGCCTACATACTAAATGAAACCTAATCTAAGTGCTTACGACCCATTACGACCCGTTTAGGTAGCTTATGCTACTTTAACGCGTCGTTCGAATGAAACGTGTTCGGAACGTCTAACTAGTCCTATGACAAGCGTTATATGCCTAAACATGTTACATAATCAGTTATGTGACAAAAGTTTAGGTTACATATGCTTAATTACCAATTATACATGAAAAGGGTATTCTGGTAATTTACCTAAGGCATATAAACTACCTATCATACAACTATTCAAACGAAGCGACCATAAGGTATAACCTCGGAAGGTTATTCCCTATATACTATGGTCACCTAATGTGTTTGGTCGGATCCTAATGATCGACTAAATGGGTCGGGTTCGAAAGTATAAGCGATTGTTTAGATCGCTTACCTTACGACCCTAAACAACGTGGTAATCAGTAGGCATAGTCCCAAGGGACTATAACCATCGTGATTACAATCACGTTGCGAAGTTCAAATGAACTTCGCATTGACCATAAACTGGTCAACGCAGAAAGTCAAACAAAGTTTGACTTTCGGACTCGAAAAGCAATAAAAGAACGAAAGAATACTTACGAAGGGTCCCCGAATGCTAATCTCGATCCAAGAATCTCAGGTATGAAACAATGGTTTCAACTTAGAGTTTCTCAAATCAAAATTCTAGTGGGTTTAGCAATGGATGGCATGGGGTATTTATAGTGTTCGGTTAGCCGTTAGGATCATTTCTAGGAAACCGTGCTTTGATCTCAACCATACACATCAAGAACATGGTATTACAAAACCATTTGAGCCCCTAGTATTGCCCAATACCATGTGCACAAGTGAAATGGACCAGATCCAATGTTTCTGCATGTTTCTGCTATATGGGAGGCTGATGCGGCCCGCTTCAGGATCAGACAAAACTCAGGCGGGCCGCCTAGAGCTTCTGATTAGAAAAAAAGTTTCAAAAGTGACAGTTTCAGCCCCTGCACGTGTTTAAGGCCATTTCTGACACTTCTAAGGCCCGTAAAGTCAACTTTAAGGCCCTAAAATGATGCCTAAACATTGTGGACATGAAACATGCTCAAAAATATGTCGGATGTTAGTTCGTTTGGTCGTACGAACGCGATGTTCGCTTAATTACGACGGAATGCGCATAAGCGCGAAAAACGATCCAAATGACACGACGAATGGATTTTTCTTATGCCAAACACTAAAATAAAATGTTTTAGTGCTTACATAAATTTTTGGATGTCCGGATGTATTCAGAACGTAAGTTATGCGCGAAAATGCAAACTTGTGCACTTTTTGACGCTTTTAGTCCCTGAATGACCCAAAAGTTTATTTTAGCACACCGAACCCCTCAAAGCCTATTTCTAAGCTATGTAAAGGATATTTATGGTATGTTTAACTTATGGCCATATTCCGGAATGTTTTTTACAGTTCAAATTGGCATACTTTCGCAGTTTGTCAACTTTAGTCCCTGTAAGCGATTTAACTTGATTTTGCCATACCAAAGCCTTCGAAACTTATTTCTAAGTTATGCAAAGGTTATGTTATGCCTATTTCACTATTACGGAGTGTTCGTTGCATTAAATTGGTTATATTTACGCATTGGTGCGCGTATAACCTTCCAGAAAGCGATTTAGAGTTTGGAATTGAACAAAAATTGATACACATATTTTTTACAAATCCCAAGTATGAAATATAATATTTCATTGGTTCGGTATTTGTTTGATGGCCGTGAAGGCACAGGTGTCACAGTCTCCCCTACTTTAGGAAATTTCGTCCCGAAATTTATTTAGAGGAAACTTGTGAGAGCTTGAAAACATGAAGTTGAAAAAATCGAACATCATTGGTTAGGGTTCTGAACTTCTAGTAATTTTAATAACATAATGCTTGCAATGTAAGAGGGATACTTATATACAAGTATATGATGCGTCATTGGTGCGTCCACCGTACCTCCATTACATCGTTCTCATTTCGTTATTGTTGTCACTATCGGTTCTTACACATAATAAATCTTACTGTGGTTACCGTGCACTGAATCTCATAAGTATGTACGCGTCCATAATTAGACAATTCCTTGCACAGTTCACACAGTCTATTTTATAATATGTAGAGTAAAACCAAATGAACAATCCTGTGATGAGTGTGACTAGACCGCCACAGAGTCCTTTTAATGAAATCAATAAATGATCTAAATAGACTATCAAGGAGTCTGTCCAGCTACATCACTAGATGTCGTCCTTTAACCAAATTGTGAATCAATCTTTTTGACTAGACCTCTAAAGGGTCTCTTATGAATCATGGAGTGGCACTATATAATCCAAGGGTCTTAACTGTTACATAGAAGTCCATTAAGGATTTTAGGTAGTACCTTTTGACTACCCTACTACGAATCCCTCATATGGAGATATGAAAGATCCTGCGAGGATTTGGATAACGAATATCCAGAGTAAAAAAAAAACACAAAAATGCATAAAAGAAAAGATAAGATGAATAAACACATAGTCGTATAACCACAAAGATTGTTTATTTGTTAATTTGTTTTGTTGACAGAGCACGTGTATTTAAAGTACAATAGGAATCCATCTCGTGGATTTCATTTGGCACTTTAAACATTTACAAGAATCTATCTATAAAGATAGAAAGATTTTTAAAAGAGAAATTCGATTTCGATTATAAGGAACCGAAATGTCCGAATTCGGGTACATAAGGAATCCAATTAAGGACTCTGATTTGAATGATGATCATCCACAAGGGTCTAAATGTGAAGATAAAAAGATCCCATATGGATTTTTGAAGTTGAAGATGTTTTGAAACCTTGCACTAGACGTGCTTATGTCAAAACATGAAGTAAAAATGCTTATGAAGTTGAGATGCTAGATATGCCAAGGCAACATATGAAGCAGAATTTGAAGGTTAAGTAAATGTATGAGGAAAATATATTTGGAAAAACTATGCATGGGGTTCTAAAAAAAATGTTTTTGAAATCATGCACTTGATAAGAAAATGTACTGTGTTAATATTGCCTTCAGACTATATGAAATATTTTGAAATTAGGAAGGTTGGTTTTGATAACATGGCCAATGTTTTTGAAATAACATAGATAATGCATTTAGAAAAATTGTTTTCAAACTATATGAAATGTTTTGAGATCATGAAGATTGTTTTTGAAATACTTGTACTGTATATGTTGAAAAATCAAAACGTAATGGGTATGAGATTTGGAAATACCCTTAGTTATTTAACCAAGGATTCAAAGGCACAGATGTGCAGAAGCATGATTACTCATAATGTCACTTTATTTTCTATACTTTGTTTCTTAGAGTGAAACGAGTACTTAAAATTTTCGAGGGAATCATGAGCGATCATTTGAAAGAGAGAAATCACAAGAGTAGTTTGTAGGGTACATAGTTTCTTGATGTAGGTATCATAGGAAAAGTCATACACACATGTAACTACACTTGTATATCAGAATTGTGAACAATAATTTATTTATAAACAAAACAGATTGTTTCACATTACAAGAACACAGGAGAATAAAAGCATAAGACAGCAACATCTTCTAGTAAGCCAACTGCTCATCCGTGGATTGGATTTGCATTAGCAAGCTTTGGGCAGTTGTTCCAGAAATGGCTTGTATCGCCACAGTTGTAGCATGATCCAGGCGGAAAGCGAGCTTGAGCAGGATTGGCTTGTGGTCGGTTTGGACCACTTTGGTTTGGGGTAAATCGACAAACATTTTCCAGGTGACCGAGTCGCCCGCACGATGCACACCAACGACACTGTAGGTGAGCTAGGTGGTGTGCATTACATTTGTCGCATATTGGGGTGTTCCCTTGTATTGCTTCTTAACAGGTTGTGTTGCCACCCGGATGGATCCTGCTTGATTTGGTACTGCTGCAGTTGGACAAACCCTTGCCGTATGACCTATAAGTCCACAAATTTGGCATTTGCGGCACTTCACGCTAGCCTGATGATGAAGGCTACATTGGTTGCACAAGGGTGCAGTTCCGTTGTATGGCTTCCTAGCAGGGGTTTGAGCTGGTTGGTTGGGGAAGGTTTTACCATTGTGAGCGACCACGGCGAAGTTCTGAGAAGCCTTCCGCTTCTTTGACTTCTTAGGGAATCGTTCATCCATGGTCTTTAATTCCTTGATTGGTCTCTTGGCTGGTGGTGCTGTCATTTGGCTAGGTCTTGCCTGTTTTGGTGCCACCGCTGCGGGTTTCCTTGAAGCCTTACGTTTCTTTGGTTTAGGTGAAGGCTTGGCTTCTGCTTCCTTTCGTGGCTCTTGAGTGGCTTCATTGTTGAGACGAGACATAGCAAATTCCCAATTCCACAGTCTTCAGAATCACTTCGCCTATTTGTTGGGCAAGTTTGGCTGTTTGCTCGGACATTTGGCCGTTGCTGAGAGGAAGAGACATTCTAGAAGAAAATGAAAGACATAGGAAGAAACAAGTGAAAGATTATTGGACAAATAAAACAAAATGACAACGCATAGAAATTGCGATCATTTGTTTGTTACCTAAGGCAAACAAATGAGACGGTGACTAATCAAAGTAAACAGGTCTTATTAATGTATCACTGAAGACATGCTCGCCTATAAGTGAACACTCATCCCAAGAATTCCCAGGTAAGCACAACTTGTCTCGCGTCTGATGAGATATATACGAAGTGCTTGCCTAGACAGAAAACCCAGAATACAGGCATTCACCCTTCCAGTTTGCACATGCTCACATTATAAGACCCAAACTTTGACGAGATTTTGAAAATTCAAAGGGGTTCAAAATCATATAACAGAGAGTTCAAAACCTTACAATAGAGGGTTCAAAACCTAGTAATCAATCATCCTAGAACAGATGATTAGTTTTCAAAGCGGTTTGGAAATTTATGTTCTTGTTGAGGTCGTCGCCTAAGGATAGGTGACGGTATCGTTTTATGACTAAACGCAAGTAAACTCGCGTTAGGGTCCTAAGAAGGTTATAGACTAGGTCAAAGTATTACTAATAACCTAATTCCCTATAACCATGAGCTCTGATACCAACTTTTCTGTCACACCCCGACCACGTAGGACAACAAAACGTGGCGGAAACGTCGGGGAGTGTTGTAACAGAATCATTGTTTCATAACACATGGAAATTGAAATATTGTTTTATTGATTAAAGTAGTTACAATGACTTGACAATCAAAGAAACATAACATAAATAACTAGTCTTGCATATTTTATTGTCACTAAGGCCCAAGTCCGCCTATGTGTATCTTGATAAGTCCTATGCATCATCTCCTGAAAACACATGTGAAAATAGGTACGTCAGCATAAAAATGCCTGTGAGATACATAGGTTTTGTGAAAATAAGGTTCATGACTTATGTTTAAGAAAATGTTTAATCTTGAACCCCGTACTTTGCTTTGTCTTGTAAATCATTTGAAAAACGATAAGATCAGATGTTATGTATAAATAAGAGAATAATGTATGGTTAAATGAATAACCATGTAATATGAGTTTGTATAAAATAAGTTGTTTGTAAATTAATGTCTTGTGAAAAGTAGGTTATTTGTATAAAATGTTATATGTCCAAATTGAAATGATTTAAATAACGCTACGATATGTAATACCATACAATCACTTATATATAGGAAGTACCAGCGGCGTATCCACCATGCTTGTATCATATTACACACGCCTCGTTACTTAAATCACTTACTCAAACCAAACCAATCAACGTAGAATGTTTATGTTTAAACCAATTGCCAAATGTATTGAATAATATGTCAAAATGTTTATGTCAAGATGTAAGTCATGTAATGTGTAACCAATGTCAATAATGTTTATGTGTCAAATGTAAATCACGTAATGTGTAACCAATGTCAATAATGTTTATGTGTCAAACGTAAATCATGTAATGTGTAACCAAAATGATATGTATGGCTAGTGAAATATATCAACTAAACCATATGCACAAAAACAAAGTATTGAAGTAAAACATGGTTTAAATCAAAGCTATGTTTTGTGGAAATGCATGCTATACTGATACAGACATCTATGCGGTATTGTGAGGATGCATACATCCAAGCCTTGAGATTGTGGCGATAAACCCTTAAATAATTTAAAGGATTATCTGTGCTTATGTATATCGAATTCGGTCATTCCTTCCAATCCAAACAAACCCAGGATTTCAGGAACGGGAGTTGTCAATTCCTATGGTACCACTACCTACTAACGAACGGCGTGATCGGTGTTAATGAATGTATATTGATCCATCAAAACAATCCAAATAGCATATCAAAATGTAAGCATGTGATGAAAACAAATGTACTAAGTATGCAATAAATGAACATACATAGCATGTGATGTGATGTGAAACGATGTACTAAGTATGAACTAAATGGACATACATAGCATGTGATGTGATGTGAAACGATGTACTAAGTATGAACTAAATGGACATACATAGCATAAAAATGTAATGCAAAACGATGTACTAAGTATGCACACAATGGGCGTACATAACATGAAATGTAATGAAATCATGTACTATAATGTACTAACGAACATAGCAGGTATATGATGTGAAAACATGGAAAGCATGAAAGTAACAAGTAGGCACATGTGTTTCACCCCAAAACAGTTTGGAAAACAGTAAAAGATGGGTCTATGTACTCAATTGGAATTGCTCAGAAGTCCTTGAGTAACAACCAAACAATGCTAGAGATCACGGATATCAAACGGCACCTAATATAGGTAACTATGTTAATAAACCGGACCTATATCGGAAGATCGGGTAGCATGATGGTTCGTAAACCAAACGAGTATGGAGACTCGTGTAATATGGTTTAACAAAGCCTACATACTAAATGAAACCTAATCTAAGTGCTTACGACCCATTACGACCCGTTTAGGTAGCTTATGCTACTTTAACGCGTCGTTCGCGTGAAACGCGTTCGGAACGTCTAACTAGTCCTATGACAAGCGTTATATGCCTAAACATGTTACATAATCAGGTATGTGACAAAAGTTTAGGTTACATATGCTTAATTACCAACTATACATGAAAAGGGTATTCTGGTAATTTGCCTAAGGCATATAAACTACCTATCATACAACTATTCAAACGAAGCGACCATAAGGTATAACCTTGGAAGGTTATTCCCTATATACTATGGTCACCTAATGTGTTTGGTCGGATCCTAATGATCGACCAAATGGGTCGGGTTCGAAAGTATAAGCGATTGCTTAGATCGCTTACCTTACGACCCTAAACAACGTGGTAATCAGTAGGCATAGTCCCAAGGGACTATAACCATCGTGATTACAATCACGTTGCGAAGTTCAAATGAACTTCGCATTGACCATAAACTGGTCAACGCAGAAAGTCAAACAAAGTTTGACTTTCGGACTCGAAAAGCAATAAAAGAACGAAAGAATACTTACGAAGGGTCCCCGAATGCTAATCTCGATCCAAGAATCTTAGGTATGAAACAATGGTTTCAACTTAGAGTTTCTCAAATCAAAATTCTAGTGGGTTTAGCAATGGATGGCATGGGGTATTTATAGTGTTCGGTTAGCCGTTAGGATCGTTTCTAGGAAACCGTGCTTTGATCTCAACCATACACATCAAGAACATGGTATTACAAAACCATTTGAGCCCCTAGTATTGCCCAATACCATGTGCACAAGTGAAATGGACCAGATCCAATGTTTCTGCATGTTTCTGTTGTCTGGGAGGCTGATGCGGCCCGCTTCAGGATCAGACAAAACTCAGGCGGGCCGCCTGGAGCTTCTGATCAGAAAAAAAAGTTTCAAAAGTGACAGTTTCAGCCCCTGCACGTGTTTAAGGCCATTTCCGACACTTCTAAGGCCCGTAAAGCCAACTTTAAGGCCCTAAAATGATGCCTAAACATTGTGGACATGAAACATGCTCAAAAATATGTCGGATGTCAGTTCGTTTGGTCGTACGAACGCGATGTTCGCTTAATTACGACGGAATGCGCATAAGCGCGAAAAACGATCCAAATGACGCGACGAATGGATTTTTCTTATGCCAAACACTAAAATAAAATGTTTTAGTGCTTACATAAATTTTTGGATGTCCGGATGTATTCAGAACGTAAGTTATGCACGAAAATGCAAACTTGTGCACTTTTTGACGCTTTTAGTCCCTGAATGACCCAAATGTTTATTTTAGCACACCGAACCCCTCAAAGCCTATTTCTAAGCTATGTAAAGGATATTTATGGTATGTTTAACTTATGGCCATGTTCCGGAATGTTTGTTACAGTTCAAATTGGCATACTTTCGCAGTTTGTCAACTTTAGTCCCTGTAAGCGATTTAACTTGATTTTGTCGTACCAAAGCCTTCGAAACTTATTTCTAAGTTATGTAAAGGTTATGTTAAGCCTATTTCACTATTCTGGAGTGTTCGTTGCATTAAACTGGTTATATTTACGCATCGGTGCGCGTATAACCTTCCAGAAAGCGATTTAGAGTTTGGAATTGAACAAAAATTGATATGTGAAATTGATACACATATTTTTTACAAATCCCAAGTATGAAATATAATATTTCATTGGTTCGGTATTTGTTTGATGGCCGTGAAGGCACAGGTGTCACAGACTATGAAGCCTATGAGAGAAGGAAATCTTCTTTTTGAAGGATCATCCTCGGTGTAGAATTGTCTCATCTCATTTCTTACCGCTTCCAGTTCCAGTGGATGTTTTGCGGCAATAGGATCATATTTGTCCTCATTTGGTTGAGTTGTTTTCCTTTTTCTTGTGTAAAGCTTTATGGGTGAAGGGGATTTTGGTTGTGATGTAGGAATGGTGAGAAAAGTGGTGGATGGTTGACTAACAGTTGTTGAAACAACTGGTGTTTCAACCTATGTTGTCATTACAACTACTGATGTGTCGGTAGTTGTCTTCTGCTTTTGAGCAGGTGGTGATTTGGTAGTTGATGATGTGTTTGAAGTGGTAGTGGTTTGAGTGGTGGAAAGTGTCTGACTAACAGGTGTTGAAACAACTAGTGTTTCAACCACTGTTGTCATTACAACAGATGTTGTAACATCTGCTGTCTTCTTCTTTTTGGCAGGAGGCGATGGTGGTGATGTTGTAATAGATGATGGTGGTGGTAGGGCAGTGGTTGTGGTGGTGTGTGGTGAAGTAGTATGTGTTGTTATGGCAGCTTTAGTCTGGCTATCTTTTTCCGGTTCAATATAAACACCATCCTCAATTCCCTTCTTCTTCAACTGCTTGATTTTCTCCACCTTTTTGGCATTATCTGGAAGGGGGTTATCCATGAAGAGGATAGTGGGAGGAACTTTTCCAGTGGTGCTTTGGATATGAGCCTTAATAGCTTTGATGTCTGCTTGAGTATCTTTAAATCTTGACTCCACCATGTTTGTCAGCATTTGTACATGTATTGCATGCTGCTGATCAGCCATTTGTTTTGTTTTTCAAGCAGGGGTTGAAATACATTCCATAGCTCATTTGCAGCAGGTGCAGATTGTGCAGGTGCTTGAGCTGGAACATCAGTGGATTGTGCTTTTTGAGCTTTTAACAACTGTTACACCATATCCGTTATTTCAGCAACTGATGTTTCAAGATTTTCAACTCTATCCGTCAATTTCTGATATTTTAAATCATCACCCAAGTTAATGGGATCATCTGATTCCCCGCCAGCATTGGTTGTACCAACGTGTGACTTAGGAACTGAGTCCCAAAAATCACCCATTGATGCCCCCTTGTTCTTGGTTCTGGGGTCTTCTCTCTTCAACACTTGATAACCTTTTGAGGGTACCAGTGGTTAAAACAAACTCACTGGTGGTTACCAGAGGTGCTATAGAAGAAATTGCCTAATGTAGATCTATTGATCCATCACTTGTAGTTGCTGCTCCACTTGAACTACCACCAAGAGTTACTTGTAACTCAAGGGGTGTAACCTCCTCAGTTGTTGCTGGGGTAGCAGGGGTAGTAGCATTAGACCCAGTCACTTGTGGGAGTGTACTCTCAGTGATAGGTGATAGAGAGGAACTGGTTTGTGTCTGAGTTATAGCAACTTCATGCAACAAGGGTATTATGGATTGTGGTAATGTGATTGGTGAGGGTATGGGTGTTGAAAGAGATGTCCTTGGGATCAGGACTGAGGAAGATGGAAGCGGTTGGGTCCAGAGCTTCATATTGTGGGGTCCCTGTGTTTACAACCTGATCCTTTTGTGAGGATGCAGGAGGAGTATGAGGCAATGGTGGAGATCTTTCTTCCAACTGCTGTGAGGAAGTAGCAGCAGTGGTTGTAAGTGACATTTGTGTTGTCACTGGAAGTGGCTCTGGGATCTCATCTTCCAGAGTTGCCTTTGTTTTGGGTTTGGTGGGTTTTTTGTATGATTTCTTTTTGGTCTTTTTGGTAATGGCAGGTGTGGGTTTCAAAGCAGTGGTTGTGCTGCTATGATCACCTGGAGCAGTGGGCTCAGCAGCTGATACCTGAGGAGCAGTGTTAACTGCTAAATTCTGCTCAGGCACCTCTGCTTTTGTTTTTAAAGGTGTTAACATTCTAGTGAATGTTTCAGGTGTTAAACCTTTTATTTGAAAATAAACACCTTGTTTGAGCAAATTTTCATTTTCTTTTCCAAATTTTTGTTTAAAATAGTAGCTTAGAAACCTTGGAAAAAGTAGAAATGCTTTGCTATCAACATTTTTCACCAATTCATCAAAGATCTCCTGGGAATAGTTATAATTTTCATTATTTAAAATAGCATAACCCAAACATTGGATCTTCAATGATATTTCATTAAAAGCAGTTGTTTTATTTGAAACACACATCAAAGTGTATGAAATAAAAATTTAGGTGTAGAAGGAAAATAACCTCTTTGTAAGGTATCCCTTTTTGTTTGATCTGCATACCCTCTTTTCAGAAAATCAGTTTTCAACTCGTTTTTGGGAAAAGATGTTTTACCTTTCTGATCATCGAGTTTAAAGACTTCCGAAATGGATTGTGGAGTAATTTGAATCGCTTTACCCTGTATGGAGGAGTTGATGGCTATGACTTTCTCGCCTTGTTTGTCAAGGGTGGCATTTTTCCAAAACTCTCTCTGGGTTTGTTGGTATATTGGAGCATCTGTTGTAAGAAAATTTTTGTACTTTGATGCAGACATAATGTCAATGATGGAATCGAAGGTGTGATTGTTGGTGGGTTTTGTGAGTAGACCCAAGTAATTATGCGGGGATTTGTATGGGATTTCAATAGGTTCAGCGGCCATTTGTGTGGCTTCTTTGGGAGATGAAGATGAGGATGATTTTGATTTTGATTTCGTCATTTTGATGAGGACGAGACGAAGAATGATTTGAGATAGAGAGTGGGAAACTGCTTTGAGAAGAGAATCTTGGAATTCAATTCGACAGTGTAAAACCCTGTTTGGGGTTTTGATCAGGGTTTTATTTAGGAAAAAGAATGAACGCTGATGTGGCTGCGGTTACAAAGATCTGAAGGCTAAAAACTGACCACGTGTCAACCGCTGATGAAGAGATGTTTTATGGAGGACAATTGTTTTGAGAGCCACTGATGAAGCAGGCATCAGTGGTTACAACGGTAATAATGTGATAACAGTGGATGATTTTCACTATCAGTAGATAGCACATCAGTGGATACAACACTGATTTTTGAACAACAGTGCTTATCAAGAGAATGATAGAACAGAGGTTGACTTTCAGCAGTGGACAATATTTAGGAAATAGACGTTTGAGCAAAGCAGTGGTTAGGGGTAATGGTAAAGATTTGAAAGACTAGTATATCAGCAACTGTTAGTGCATCAGTGGATAAGCTTTTGACAAGTATTTTGAGCATCTGCTATTCTGATGAAAGGAATGATTTTATCTTGTGAAATCACAATATCATCTCTAACATCTGTTGATGTTGATTCTGAAATGTCTGCAAGATTGCTAACTTCAACAAACTACATTTTAGATGCAAATTGTCAAGTTCAACATGTCAGCAGCTTTTATGAGAATTTGTATTCAAGGTTTTACCACATGTCAATTACACAATTTGAAGCTTTTATAGATTTCTGACAGTGGTTTAGTACCCCAAATGATTTAAACTTTTTACTATGGCACTCATTTTCGTTATAATATTTGAATTAAAACATGAGTACCCAAGTATTGTTAAGATCTGTTTGACAATCGATCTTTGATCAGTGTTCAAAACAAACCTAAGATAGACATGACCTTGACATTTGTACCATTTCCTTTTAATCCATTTATGAGGATAATTTCACCAAAAAAATGATGGCTCAACATCCTGACAGGAGTTTGAAACTTTTGCCAACAAAAACAAGCAAAAGTACAAAATGTATCATTCTTAAAAAAAAGGAATGATATATCCTGTTTATTTAAGAAAACCCTTTTAAAAAATGATTACGGGTTTTTCTGAAAACAACATCAAAAGGATCTGGTAGATTTCCCAATAAAACACGCAATCACATCATTCTCAAGTTTTTTTATGAAAAATGGTCAGTGGTTTGAAATACATTGTAATAACCACTGTTTGAGACCTTTTTCTTGTTGATTGATTGATAACAAAAATGAGGACACATGTTCAAATTTGGTTTGAAAATTTGTCTAGTCCTCTATAAGTTTATTCACTGGAACTACTATTGTTACCTGAACCTTTTCCTAAACCAATGAATGCACACAGTTGCTTAATGACCATTGTTACCCCAATTTTTGACTCTTAAGTGTTTTATATTTATACTCTTTTCTTTTGACTTCAAAAGTTTTGATATATACACACTTTTGAGTTTTTATGATTTTCCTTCTTCCCTTTTTACCCTTCCATTTATAAGTAATGAAATACTTACTGTGAGGTCTTTATTGAGGGAATACTTAATCCAGAATCATTTTGCAGCAATGTTTTGAGAGATTTGGTCATTTCTGCATATGCTTATGCTAAATTTCACATTACCCATGATCTGGTCATTTTTTTTTAACATCTGATTTTCTTAATGTATTCTTAACACAATTGATTTTGGTCCTTTTGAAGGAATCTCAATCTATCTTTCAATACATAAGATCCAAATGACTAAAGTTTTAATTTCCCTCTTTTTATGTGAGCAAAAACACTAATGTTTTTAGGAACATAGGTTTTTGATAATCTGAGGTTCATACTTTAGCATCAATCATGATGAAACCATCACAAATTTCATAACAACAGTTGAAATCAATTTTGAAAAGAAATGATCATACCATAGTTACCAGATATGTTTTCAGATCTGAAAACTATGGGTGACTTGTGCATGACATCACTTGTTGTGTGAAATTTGTGTATCTTATGACATCTTGGTTGTATTACAGAGCCTTTGAGTAGTCACTTTGAACGTGATTTCACGTTACTCTGTTTTTCAACTAAATACAATCAACCTTAGTATCAATGAATTTTGAGCTGAACTGTTATGTCAAATTGACTGTTAGATCGAATTTGACTGTCCAGGCTCTGATACCAATTGTTAGGATCGGAGGCTCTCATGATTGTGTTTGTTTGTATAATTTAATCAAATCAATATAGATGAACAGAGTTTAAGTGCAGCGGAAATGAACAACAGACTTTGTAAACACAATCATAAAGAGAAATAGATTTGATAAACACATGAATTGCATCAGTTGAAAGATTACAAAGTAAATCAAAAGATTACAAAGCATGCTTACAAACTAAACTCCCCCTCAGCCTGATGCTCCAAGGTTGATTGCACACAAGATGAAAAGATTGGACTAAAGGAGAAGAACTCACTCAGTCAATCAAATGTAACAGTACAGAGTACTGCTCCATTTATAGGCAAACCAAACCACTGAGGCATCTCAGCTGACGTCACCATGAAAGTGACGTCTAACAGCCTAACAACCTGTAACAACTGTTCCTATACAAACACTGCTAATCTTAACCACTGATTCTACATAAAACAAGTAATATACTAAACTACTGCTATCTTCTTCTATCAGTGCTTTCCTCAAAGTTGATCAGTCCTTGAGTGGGCAGTGCTTTGTCATCAGTAGATTGAACCAGCAGTGTTTACTTCTTCAGGACTATATCAGCAGTTTAAAGGGTAACAGCAGTTGTATACGGACAGTGGATAGAGACCCATCAGTTGTTATAATCACTTTCAAGGGGAAAGCCTAATGTAAACAGCTGCTTATTGTGAATCCACTGTTGTGATCCGGTGTTGGCTTTAATTATTTGTTCCTCTGGTAGGGTTCAATCCCAACAGAAAGGTTGTTAGCCGCTCAAAAGGAAGTTGTATTAGAAACTAACTATCCGAATGAGAAGTTAGGCTTAACTGCTGATCAATTATCATATGGCAAGGATGGAATCCTTAGATTAAATGGTCGAATCTGGGTTCCAATCCATGGAGGACTAAGAGATGTGATTCTTCAGGAAGCTCATAGTTCAAAATATTCAGTCCATCCAGGCAATGATAAGATGTACCAGGATTTAAAGGCAAATTATTGGTGGATAGGTTTGAAGAAATCTATAGCCACTTGTGTGGCTAAATGTCTGACGTGCGCACAGGTTAAGCTGAACATCAAAAGCCGTCAGGTTTGCTACAACAGCCTGAACTTCCCACTTGGAAGTGGGAAATGGTAACTATGGATTTAATCACTAAGTTACCAAGGACGAAATGTAGGAATGATACGATATGGGTTATAGTCGACAGGTTGACCAAGTCAGCTCACTTCTTGCCCATTAAAGAAACGCACAGCTCCGATAAGCTAGCTCAGCTATACGTGGATGAGATAGTATCCCTCCACGGAGTGCCAGTATCTATTATCTTTGATAGGGATACTAGATACACATCTCATTTTTGGAAAAGCTTTCAGCAATCCCTAGGCACTCGTCTAAATTTCAGCACTGCTTATCATCCTCAGAAAGATGGCCAAAGCGAGCGTACGATTCAAACACTTGAGGATATGCTCAGGGCTTGTGTTATTGATTTGGGTGGAAGTTGGGATGACCATCTTCCTCTGATTGAATTTTCGTACAGTAATAGTTATCATTCGAGTATCCAAGCCGCGCCTTTTGAGGCCTTGTATAGAAGGAAGTGCAGAACGCCAGTTTGTTGAGCGGAGGTTGGAGAAACCCAACTGTCAGGACCTGATATAGTCCTTGAGACGACGGATAAGATTGTCCAAATCCGTGGTCATTTGAAAGCTGCCAGGGATAGGCCGAAAAGCTATGCAGATATGAGGCGCAAACCATTAAATTTCAAAGTTGGTGACAAAGTGCTACTCAAGGTGTCACCCTGGAAATGGGTGATGCATTTTGGCAAGAAGGGCAAGCTGAGCCCAAGGTACATATGACCATTCGAGATCATCGAATGTGTCGGAACTGTAGCCTATAAGCTGAATCTACCCGAAGAGCTCAGTGGGATACATAATGTATTCCACATCTGCAATTTAAAGAAATGTCTAGCTGATGAATCGCTAGAAATGTCTCATAAGGACGTGCAGATTGACGAAAGCTTAAAATTTGTTGAAAAACCTTTGTCGATCGAGGATCAACAGGTTAAGAAGCTTCGAAGAAAGCATGTATCGATTGTAAAAGTAAAATGGGATGCCCGTAGAGGCCCAGAATACACGTGGGAAGTTGAATCCACGATGAAACAGAAATACCCTCATTTATTTCAGTAAATCTCGAGGTCGAGATTTCTTTTAAGGGGGTGAGGATGTAACACCTTGGAAAATCATGCCCAATATAATAAAGACACTTGTCATGGACTCTAAACGTGTAATAAATTGATTTCGAGGGACTAAAGTTAACAAACGAAGAAAGTATGTATGTGAAAGGATCCAAAGTGTCAACATTTGAAAACCATGCCTTTCAACAACTCTACATGATGTTTATACCCTTAAACGAATAAATCTTGAAACGTATGAAGTCGTTCGTGAAAGAAAGTGAAAGTTTACAAGACGCGAGGGTTAGAAGTGTCAACATGTTTAATTACTACCTCTGAGTGACCTTTAAATGAACCCGGGGCTTTGTAACGATTAATTATACTCTCAAGAATAAGTGACGAAAAATTCACGAGGTTTTGATATCGTTTGATATTAAATACGTTAACTTTCATAAATACAAGGGTTAAAAGCGTCAACGAAGCAAAACTAGTGTTTTCGGTTATCATTTAACGAAACCAGACCTAACAATGCTTGGTTATATCTTAAAGATCATCCAAATATAAATTTCATGGGTTAAAAGTGCTTGAAATGTTATTACGTTTTAAAAGGTCCAGGGGTCATTTTCTGCCATGTTTGAAACTTGTTTTGCTGGTCCACCTAGGGGTGGCGTCGCGCCACACCATTACCTCACTGCTGTCGCGCGACGCGACGGCCTGAACTGGGCAGAATCCATGCACAGCTGCAGGTTCTGCGTTTTCTTCACCATTGCATACCTTAATTCGAAACTAGGGATTGTTTGCTGGTATCTAAAACCACGTTGGACACTTGTTAACATCTTAAAACAACACTAAACACCTGGAATGATCTGGAGAGGCTCACAATTGCTATAAATAGGTGCTCTTGGGCAGCATCCTTCACTTGCACTTGAAAATTTCTCATACTCTCAATCTTTAAAGCTTTGGAGCATCTCTGAAGCATCCTGGTCATCTCGGAAGCTTTCTCAAGTTTAATATTCGTCGTAAGGACCATTGTAAGCGTTCTTAGCTTGTATAGTTAAGGTTTTATTAGCTTAATGACCGAAAGTCAAAGATATCGTAATGATGCTTTGACTTTGTGATCAATCACTAACGGTCCAGCCATTATTCAAATTGAAAGTGGCTATGTGTTGGTAATTATGTAGGTGTTAAACCCTTAAAAGGGCACCTTCTAATTATCAAGTTATCTCAGTCAATTATCGGGTCAAACTACTTAACAGAAAAGTCAAACGAGCCAGTTTTTACAAAATAACCCATAACTGATAATGTAGAATTTATAAAATACATTTTATCACTAAAACAACTTGGTAAATAATATAAGAACATGTTTAGGCATGTTCAACCCGACAATTCTGAGTATTATGCTCGGTTCGCAACCGAAAGTCGCAAAAGTAGACTTTTGCTTTTACTTTCAGTTTTGACCCGATTTAGTTTAGTTTAGTTATGCCTTAGGGTTCCTTTGGGACCACATTACATGTTGGTATAACCTTCTGAGGTTATACTATAAGGTTCCATAGAAATCTTAGTTCATTGCATGTTTCCGTTAAATGCTTAAAATAGACCATTTTGCCCTTTTGATATAAAAACGATATTTTTGAAAATGTGAGAGGACAAAAAATTTATTATTGATATATAAGTATGTCCTAAAAAATTTGACATCATTTCCTGGTCTAAAATACAAGTTATGCAAGATATGGTAAAACGAAAGCTTTTTGTTAATTAAATTTCATTTGCGGCATAAATAGTATTTAAACCCAATTTTTGGCACTAAACTTGCTACCCACTGTTATGATATAATATTTAGGGATTTTTGGAAAAAATTTTCAAATTTTATACTAACCATAGCATAGAGTTCTAACATAAATTCGGTAATTGATGATAATACCCTTTTTATTAATAAAATGAGTTTAACATATGATTTGCATACCAAACCTTTTCCTATTGATATCATATGTTAAATAAAATATTTTAAGCATTAGAGGCTGATCAAAACTTCAGAATTTTATAAACACATTGAATATCGTCAATTACCGACTTTTACGCTAATTAGGCGCATAGTATGGTTTAAAACCATATTTAGCACCTAAGACTTGTTACCTACTAATTTTAAAAATAAATTTGTATACTTTGACAGTAAGTATAAGTCTTGAACTCAGATTTCCAAATTTATCCTTAAAAGCATATGTGAAATGACCAAAATGCCCCTACGGTGCATAGTTTGGCCATAAATGATTAATCACACATATGTATGATATCTTGCTGATATAACAACATAAAATAAATAATTTTTCTGAACATTTTAGACCAGAATCTCAGTTTACTATTAAACCTATTTTATAAACTTTAAAATGACCAAACTACCCTTTCGGGGCTTAAATTGGTTTTAAATTTGTTTTGGGCATAATGGAAGATATCCTACTGCTATCACAGCATATTTTAAGCATAGTAACTCATGGAACTTGTACATGACTCATTCGGTTACCCATTATGCATATACGCATTCGGTACTATTTATGTAACTAGTTTGTATAAATTAGCCGAAACGGATCAAACCTTATCATTTTTACTTCAAAATCCAGATGGTGTTTAGTTTACCCATTATATACAAGTCTTCATACTTGTCAGGTCTAAATCACATTCCGATCCGGTCACCGCTTAATCTTGCATTTCGTACCGTAAACTTTTCTTTAAAACTAACCGGTCAAAGTTATAACTTAAATAAGACCTGTTAGGAATCTAATAGGTTATTAAAACCTTCATTCCAGATTAGGAGCCCAGTAAAAGCTCCCTGCACTTGCTGATTAGAAAATACGACTGAGAATAAATTACATTTAGCTCAGGTAAATACTTTTAACTTATTTTCCCTTATACGGGCTTGGGATACGGTAAATTATTACCGCTTGGTCCGGTATTGAATATTTAATCGATTAGTGGTTAAATCATTGAGATAACCCGTTTTAATGTGTCTTGTTTGATACAAAGCATTTGGGGTTTAATGACCGTGTCCTGGATATCCTCGGCACATTCATTTGAAATGGCCACGACTTAAGCACGAGGTGTAGGCATACACCTGACAGTTGCATATGTATAAAGATATAGCCACACGTGAGGATAACTCCTTGTGGGACTATATTAGTGGTGTGTCTATTAATCTTGACTCGGCTCTTCTATTCCGGGCCCTGAACGTACGACAAACATTTAAATCTGTATACAAGATTATTTTTAATAATTGTCCCAAGTTATAAAAGAATATTTGTGCCTTTTACATTTAAATCAATTTTCTTAAATGTTTTCAAAAGAGTCAGTTAATTGTATTTACAAGTGAAAACTGACGTATTTTTCAAAAAGATTAGGTGCAGGTACTACACGAAATGGGCTGGAAACTCCTGAGTATTAATTAAAGAGTCTTGCAAGCATTTAATACTTAAAGTTTGTCCAACAATATTTACTTTCTATTTTAGATCCGCTTGTGGATCCACTTACAACCGTTGTGTAATATTTTATTATACTTTTCGATTCGGTTTATATTATTACTTTTAGACTTCCGCTGTGCATTAAACTGTGATTAATTGTCTATGATGATATCAACTACATCACGATACTCCCCACCGGGCCCACCGGTAATACGTGGAAATATCGGGTGTGACATTTGGCTTCAAGATTTCATTTCAATTGACGACTCTCGTAGTTGTCAAAGTATTGCAATACCAAACCTTTTCCATTTATTTGGCTAACAAAACCTATGTACTCGCCAGCTTTATTGCTGACTCTCATTTTTACATATGTTTCAGGTTTTCAATTATTCAAGCATGCAACGCGTAGGATTGCATCAAGGCCTTAGACTTCTTTAAACAAAAGACGATTACATGTATTCTATGTTTTGTAAAACAATGTTAACTATAATGAAACAATTTAGTACCCGTTGTTGTTATCAATTTGTAACGTAACTCCCCGATATTTCCGCCACGTGTTACGCGGTTGGGGTGTTACAGATTGGTATCAGAGCACTGGTTATAGGGAACTAGGTTATTAGTATGCCTTTAACCTAGTCTATAACCTTCCTAGGGACCCAAACATCAGTAGACTTAGGACTTCTATCTTAATCCTCATCCTCATTCTTGCCACAACTACTCTATGATTTACAAATCATCTAACCTTAGATGATTTATCCTAAACCCTTAGGCTTTATGCCTTAAGGTATTCCTCAAAATGTTTTCTCAAACATTTTTGTCAAAATATTTCACAACATGTTTATCTCAATCAATTTTTATCAAAATATTTCTCGAGATGTTTTTCTCAAACATTTTTCATACATGCAATCTGAAAGGGTAGATGCATGTACCCAGATTTTTCTGTCTAAGGCTAGAGTGTTCGTACAAATCTGCATTTTCGGACCAGTCACTCTTACCTGGGAACTCTAAGGGTGAGTGTCCACTTAGAGGCTAAAGCATGTCTTCTCGAAACATTATAAAAACCTAGCCACCTTGACCATGTCGAAAGACTTCTAGACACTACAACCTTTATGACACTACTCATCCATATTACCCTCAGTAACATGTTTGTTATTCACAACAATCGAAACAAATTTCCCTTTTACGATACTATTCCATCATATTACCTTCGATGATATGTTTTATTCAAAAAGTTTGAAATGAATTTCATTTCCTTTCACGACTCTATGTAATCTTATTTCATTTTCAAAATACTACCTTTTATCTTTCAAATTTTCAAAATTTTTACCATTTGGATGAGAATTTTCAAAATTTTAAACACAAAGTTTCTTTATTTTAAAATTTAATTTAAAACATTTTATCCTAAAAACAATAAATTTTTAAAAGGTAAAGAATTTATAACACAGACCATTAACCATTAACTTGGTTTGTATTCTCTCATCCAAAAATATTACAAAAGTTTATTTTTCAAACAATTCTTGTTGCAAAACAAAATCAACAACACTATATTTTCTAAGTACGAGAACAAGACTTTTGAACAAGATTTTTACCAAGTCAAGATTTTCACTACATAATGATGTTTCAAACTCATGACAATTTGATGGATCTCGCTTATTTGATTCCCACTATAGCTATATCTTCAAGATGCCTCCTCACCGCGACGTCACTTGGAACGCTGAAATGGTAACAAGGATTTCTCAGCATCTAGCTGCTTTACTCCCAGACATTGTGACCCAAGCCAACCAAATCTACAACAATAACAACAACAACAACAACAACAACAACAACAACAACAATTTTATGTCGCCATGTATCTATAAACAATTCAACTCGGCTAAACCACTCCAATTTAATGGGTCTGAAGGAGCAACTGGGCTCCTACAATGGTTTGAGAGTATAGAAAACACATTCCGCCATGTTCAGTGTCCCAGTGAGCGCAAGGTGTAGTTCGCCTCGAGTGTTTTCCAAAGGAGAGCACTCACTTAGTGGAACACTATCATGAGAGACCGAGATGCTGATATAGCAATGACACAAACGTGGGAAGAATTTAAGAATCTTATGAAGAAAGAATTCTGCCCACGAAGCGAAATGAGGGCACTCGAAACCGAATTCTATTACCTAAAACAAGTGAATGGGGAGAACCGTGCATATACTGGCCGGTTTGAATAGTTATGCGTACTCTGCCCCACTGTGGTCACACCTTTGGATCGGGCCATTGAGAAATACATTGATGGCCTACCTGATCCTGTCCAAGACGTTGTCACTGGCAGCAAACCTGCAACACTTAGGGAGGCTAAGGAATTAGCCGCTACCCTAACCGACTCCCAGGTTAGAAAAGGGAAACTTTTTCAAAAGGGAGACAAGAAACGAAACGCTGAAACTACTAAGGAGAAACCAAGGGAAAAGAAGGCTAAATCTTCCAAAAATTCTAAGAAGCGTAAGACTTCAAAGAATTATGAAATTCCCGCACCGATTCCACTAAACACAGTACCCTTTAGGGGATTTTATCGTGGAAAGAAACCTCGGTGAAATCATTGCAACTATCATCACCCAACAAATTCTCCTTGCCGCCAGTGTACAATCTGTGGTCTTTATGGACATCTAGCTGCGACCTGTCGCATCCAGAACCAAGTTGTAACATTTGTGCTTGTAATCATTGTGAACAGTTCAATTATCAATAAAACAAAGTTATTTGATCCCAATGTTTGTTTGGTTATGTTTTACATTTTTCATGTTTTGACTTTTATTCAATTTCAAACTCTATATCGCTTTCTGGAGAGTTATACGCAAACTGGTGCGTAAACGTAATCAGTTTAATGCGAAAAATACTCCGGGACATCAACATATACTTAACATACCTTAAATAACCCTTACATAGCTTAGAAATAAGTTTTTAAGGCTTTGGTATAGCAAAAACAAGTTAATTCGCTTACAAGGACTAAACTTGACAAACTGCGAAAGTATGCCAATTTGAACAGTAACGAACATTCAGGAACATGACCATAAGTTAAACACACCTTAAATATCCTTTATATAGCTTAGAAATAGGCTTTGAGGGGTTCGGTGTGCTAAAATAAACTTTTGGGTCATTCAGGGACTAAAAGCGTCAAAAAGTGCACAAGTTTGCACTTTCACGCATAACTTACGTTCTGAATACCTCCGGACATCCAAAAATTTATGTAAGCACTAAAATATTTTATTTTAGTGTTTGGCATAAGAAAAATCCATTCGTCGCGCAATTTGGATCGTTTTTCGCGCTTATGCGCATTCCGTCGTAATTAAGCGAACATCGCGATCGTACGACCAAACGAACCAACATCCGGCATATTTTTGAGCATGTTTCATGTCCAAAATGTTTAGGCATCATTTTAAGGCCTTAAAGTTGGCTTTACGGGCCTTAGAAGTGTCAGAAATGGCCTTAAACACCAACAGGGACCTAAATTGTCAATTCAGCAAAGTTTCTTCTGATCAGACAGGCCAGGCGACCTGCGTAAGTTTTGTGTGTACCTTTACGCGGCCCGCGTCAGGCTCCCAGACTAGATTCAATGTATTAACAGCATGTTAACAGCCTTTCAAACACCCCAAAGGCCAATGGCACATGTCAAACTCTTGTGGTGGGAGCAAAATGAGCTACCACAACATTCCGACAAGTGTACGGGTGAGATCAAGGCACGTTGTTCGATAAAGGATCCTAACGGTTGTCCATTTACTATAAATACCCATCCATCCCCATTGCAAACTCACAAGAATCTGATCTTAGAAGCTCTAAGTTGAAACCATTGTTTCATACATGAGCTACTTGGATCAAGATTAGCATTCGGGGACCCTTCGTAAGTATTCCTTCATTCTTTTATTGCTTTTCGAGTCCGAAAGTCAAACTTTGTTTGACTTTCTGCATTGACCAGTTTATGGTCAATGCGAAGTACGTATGAACTTCATAACGTGAGCGTGATCACGATGGTTATAGTCCCTAGTGACTATACCTACTGATTACCACGTTATGTAGGCTCAGTGACGAGCCGTAGTTTCGGCCAGAATACGTATTCTTGCGTATTTTGTAACCAAACTACTTATGGGTATCAAAACCGTTTGTTTTGATACTAAACCTGTTTTCTAAACTTAGTTAAGCATGTTTTAACATGCTTAGCTCGTCACTTATTAGTTTAGTGCTTATATAGGGTCATAAGGTAAGCGATCTAAACAATCGCTTATACTTTCGAACCCGACCCGGTTGGTCGATCATTAGGATCCGACCAAACACATTAGGTGACCATAGTATATAGGGAATAACCTTTCGAGGTTATACCTTATGGTCACAACGTTTAGTTAGTTGTATGATAGGTAGTTTATATGCCTTAGGTAAATTACCAAAATGCCCTTTTAACGCCAAAATTCATTTTAAGCATATGTAACATAACTTTTGATATCTAAACTGATTTGGTAACAATATTAGACATGTTAAGGCATATTTTACTTATCATAGGACTAGTTAGGCATTCCGAACGTGTTTCACGCGAACGATGCGTTAAAGTAGCATAAGCTACCTAAACGGGTCATGATGGGTCGTAAGCACTTAGGTTAGGTTTCATTCAGTATGTAGGCTTTGTTAAACCATATTACATGAGTCTCCATACTCGTTTGGTTTACGAACCCTCATTCTATCCGATCCTCCGATATAGGTCCGGTTTATTAACATAGTTACCTATATTAGGTGTTGTTTGATTCTGTGATCTCTAGCATTGCTTGGTGGTTATCTTAGGACTTCTGAGCAATCTCAAGTGAGTACATAGACCCCTCTTTTACTGTTTTCCAAACATTTTGGGGTGAAACACATGTGCTTACTTGTTACTTTCGTGCTTTTCATGCTTTCATATCATATGCTTGTTATGTTCATTAGTACATTATAGTACATGATTTCATTACATTTTATGCTATGTATGTCCATTGTGTGCATACTTAGTACATCGTTTTACATTACATTTCATGCTATGTATGTCCATTGTGTGCATACTTAGTACATTGTTTTACATTACATTTCTGCTATGTATGTTGACTGATAGCATGCTAGCACATTGATTTACATGACTTTTCTGCTTTGTATGTTAACTTAGCATACTTAGTACATTGTTTTCATATGACATGTACACAATTTCTATAACATTTGGTTTGCACAAACGAGACTTATATACGTTCATTAACATTAGCTACGCCGCTCGGTAGTAAGTACTGGTACCATAGGACTTGACAAATCCCATTCCTGACATCTCGGGTTTGTTTGGATGTAAGGAATGACTGAATTCGAAAACATTTCTTTTGATAACCTTGACTAAAAGGGTTATCCGACTGTCTCAAGGCTTGAATGTATGCGTTAACTTACCACATAAATGTTTGTATCAATGTAACATGCATTACTTTGCAAAACATAACTTTTTGATATATTCAAAATACTTTGTTTTGTACATTTCTACATTTGGATTATGTGACAATACTTAATTACAATACATAACATTTGTTACACATTACTTAACTACTTTTGGACTTCTTAACATTTGACATGGTTTATACAAGGACTTTTTGACAATTGGTTTAAACATAGACTTATTACATTGGTGGGTTGTTTAAGTGACTTAAGTAACGAGATGTGAGTAATATGATACAAGCATGGTGGATACGCCGCTGGTACTTCCTATATATAAGTGTTTGTATTATATTACATATCATAGCATTATTTAAATCATTGAATTTGGACTTATACATTTTACACAAGTAACACGATTTTCACAAGACTTTGGTTTACAAATAATTTACTTTATACAACTCATTTTACTTGGTTATACATTTAACCATACATTATTCTTTTATTTATACATATCATTTGATCTTATTGCTTTCTAAATGATTTACAAAACAAAACAACTTACAAGGTTCATGACTAAATTTTATTAAACATTTTCTTAAACTTAAGTCATGAATCCTATTTTCACAAAACCTATGTATCTCACAGGCATTTTTATGCTGACGTACCTATTTTCACATGTGTTTTCAGGAGCTTTTGCATAGGATGATGATCGTGACACTAGGGCGGACCTGTGCCTTAGAGACTTAAAATGAAGATAGACTTAGTTTAACTATGTTATGAACTCTTTATTTCCTGTTTAAGACAATGTAACTCTTATGTTGATAAATAAAATACAACTTTGAATGCCATGGTTATGAAACAATTAATTCTGTTACAACACTCCCCGATGTTTCCGCCACGTTTTGTATGTCATACGTGGTCGGGGTGTGACAGAAGAGTTGGTATCAGAGCCAATGGTTATAGGGAATTAGGTTATTAGTAATTCTTTGACCTAGACTATAACCTTTCTAGGACCCTAACACAAGTTATGTTGTGTTTAGATCTTAAAACATGCATTTCACCTATCCTTAGGTGATAACCACAACGGGAACATCAAGTTCGATTCCACTTTGAAAATTAATCATCTGTTTTTGGATGATTTATTACTAGGTTTTGAACCCTCTATTGTAAGGTTTTGAACCCACTGTTATATGGTTTTGAACCCCTTTGAGTTTTCAAAAGCTCGTCAAGGTTTTGGGTTTTAAATAATGTAAACACGTGCAAACTAGAAGGGTGAATGCATGTACCCTGGGTTTTATGTCTAAGGCTAGAGTGTTCATACAAATCCACATAATCGGACCAGTCACTCTTACCTGGGAACTCTTGGGGTGAGTGTTCACTTATAGGCGAGCATGTCTTCGCGATACATCATTTCTAACTCATTTACTTTGATTAGTCACTGTGAGTCGCTTGTTTTCTTTGCGATGCGGACAAATGACCACCATCTTTGCTTTTGTTGATTTTGTTTCATTTCATTCTCTTCATCCAGTCATCTCACTCGTTTCCTTTCATGTTTTCCTCTTTTAGAATGCCTCCTCGACGCGAAAACCAGATAGCGACTGCCGAACTAGCAGAAATCATTGCGCAGCAAATGGCTGCTAAATTCCCAAACCACTTTGCTCAATGGAACCAAGCCAACAACAACAACAATGATCCATGCAAATACAAGGATTTTAACTCGGCTAAACCACTCAAGTTTAGTGGTTCTGAGGGAGCGACTGGGCTTCTTCAATGGTTCGAGAGCATTGAGAATACTTTCCGTCACGTGCAGTGTCCTGACAATCGCAAGGTCGAGTTTTCTTCGAATGTGTTTCAGAAGAGGGCTCTCACATGGTGGAACGGGGTTATGAGAGACCGTGGTGCAGAAGTTGCTCTAGCACAAACATGGGCTGAACTTAGGGCTCTTATGATGAGGGAGTTCTGTCCTCGTCATGAACAGCAAGCGTTGGAGAAAGAGTTTGATGACTTGAAACAAGACAGTGGCGAGCACAGGGCATATACTGATAGATTTGAGGAGTTGAGTCTGCTTTGCCCTACAATGGTTACCCCACTCGATAAGGCTATCGAAAGGTACATCGACGGCCTACCTGACTCAGTGCAAGACATCATTACTAGTAGTAACCCTGCCACACTCCGTCAGGCGATCGAGTTAGCAGCGACATTGACTAAGTCGCAGGTTCGAAAGGGAAAGCTGCATAAAAAGGGGACAAGGGTAAGAAGCAGGCCTCTGACAAGGAGAATGGCAAGAAAGGTGAAAACAAGAATGGAAAGAATTCTGGTTCCTCAAAGGGTTCTAGGAAGCGAAAGGCTTCCCAAAACTATGCTGTTACTGCACAGGCCCAAGCTGCACCAAATCAGCCTGCGCAACCACTAGCCAAAAATCCATATCTTGGCAATGCACCTTTGTGCAACAGGTGAAACGACCATCACCTACCACATCTCCAATGTCGTCATTGCACCAACTGTGGAAGAATTGGACATCTTGCTGTCACCTGCCGCATTCCTGCTAATCAGAACCAGCCAGTTCAGAACCAAGCCCAACAAGTTGCTCAGCCTCTTGCTCAGCAACAAGGTCAAGCTGCACGACCTCATTTCCCTCCTGGTTCGTGCTACAATTGTGGGGATCTGACCCACTACAGAAACCGGTGCCCAAGGCTAGCAAACCAGAATCAGAATCAAGCTCAGGCTCGAGGTCGAGTCTTCAACATGAATGCTCAAGAGGCACAAGCAGACAACGAAGTGGTGAACGGTACGTTCTTTATTAATAATCAGCCTGCATCTGTTCTCTTTGATTCGGGTGCCGATAAGATTTTTGTGTCTTTATCTTTTGAACCATTGCTTCATGTGTCTAGAACGAAACTAGGTAAACCTTTGACAGTAGAGGTTGCTAATGGTGAACCCATTGTTCTTGATTCTGTTCTTCGCAACTGCCAGTTGAACCTTAACGACCATCTTTTTGCTATCGACCTCACGCCTATGCAACTTGGAAGCTTCGACGTTATTGTGGGTATGGATTGGTTAGCCAAGCATCGCGCAGAGGTAGTTTGTTTTGAGAAGATCGTTCGTGTGCCGCTTTCGACAGGCGAGATCCTACAGGTTCGTGGTGAGAAACCTGCTGGTGGTCTCAAACTCATGTCTTGTTTTAAAGCTCGGAAGTATCTGCGAAAGAACTATGTGGCCTTTTTGGCACATGTTGTAGCAGATAAGGGCAAAGGTAAGTCTATCCAAGATATCCATGTTGTTCGGGATTATTCTGAAGTATTCCCTGAAGAGTTACCTGGTCTACCTCCAGCACGCCAAGTCGAGTTCCGTATTGATCTCGTACCTGGTGCAAATCCCATTGCCAGAGCTCCATATCGTCTTGCACCGTCTGAGATGCAAGAGTTGTCTAAGCAGCTGCAGGAGCTCTCTGACAAAGGTTTTATCCATCCTAGCTTTTCACCTTGGGGTACTCCCATTCTTTTTGTCAAAAAGAACGATGGATCTTTTAGGATGTGTATCGATTATCGTGAGCTTAACAAGCTTACCATCAAGAATCGATATCCCCTTCCTCGCATCGATGATCTCTTTGATCAGTTACAAAGCGCTTCTTATTTTTCAAAGATTGATCTGCGATCTGGATATCATCAACTTCGGGTGCATGAAGAAGACATTCCCAAGACAGCGTTCCGCACTCGTTATGGGCATTATGAGTTCACAGTCATGCCATTCGGTTTGACTAATCCTCCTGCTGTTTTCATGGACTTAATGAATAGGGTCTGCAAGCCTTATTTGGATCAGTTCGTCATTGTTTTTATTGATGACATCTTGATTTACTCTAAGACGCGAGCTGATCACGAGCAACATCTTCGTCTTACTCTGGAACTCCTAAAGAAAGAGCAACTTTTTGCCAAATTCTCCAAGTATGAATTCTGGCTTAAAGAAGTTCAATTTTTAGGACACATTGTCAACGAACAAGGTATTCATGTAGATCCCTCCAAGATCAGTGCGATTAAGGATTGGGATACGCCTACTACTCCTACTGAGGTTCGTTCTTTTCTTGGTCTAGCGGGTTATTACCGCCGCTTCATTGAAAACTTCTCAAAGATTGCAGTTCCTCTAACTGCTCTAACTCAGAAGAACAAACCCTTTGATTGGGGATTCAAGCAAGAGGAAGCGTTTCTGACTTTGAAACAAAAACTTTGCGACGTGCCTGTTCTGACTTTGCCTGAGGGCAATGATGATTTCGTCGTTTATTGCGACGCATCTAAATTGGGTCTTGGCTGTGTTCTGATGCAAAGGAACAAAGTCATAGCATACGCATCGAGGCAGTTGAAGATACATGAGAAGAACTACACCACTCGTGATCTTGAGTTGGGTGCAGTTGTCTTCGCTCTTAAGATCTGGAGACACTATTTGTACGGTACAAAATGTGTGGTTTTCACGGACCACAAAAGTCTTCAGCATATCTTCAATCAGAAAGAACTCAACATGAGGCAATGACGTTGGGTTGAGCTTCTAAACGACTATGACTGCGAATTTCGCTACCATCCTGGTAAGGCGAATGTCGTAGCCGATGCATTGAGTCGTAAGGAACGTACTAAGCTTCATTGTGTTCGTGTTCAATCTGTTATTCAAGCTCGATCCGATATCCAAGCACGCATTTCTCGGGCTCAACAATCTTGTGTTTCACAAGGTTTAATGGATAAGGAATTTCCCTATCACATAACACCTGATCTGGAACTGAAGGACAATGGATCGTATTACTTCATGGACCGTTTGTGGGTCCCAAGCCAAGATAACCTTCGCACCTTGCTTATGGATGAAGCCCATAAGTCTCGTTATTATGTTCATCCTGGCTCAGATAAAATGTATAAGGATCTTCGTATTCAGTATTGGTGGCCTGGTATGAAGAAAGACATTGCCTTATATGTATCAAAATGCCTTACTTGTCTTAAGGTTAAGGCTGAACATCAGCGTCCTTCTGGTTTATTGGTGCAACCAGAGATACCAGTTTGGAAATGGGAAAACATTACTATGGATCTCATTACTAAATTTCCGCACATAAAGAAAGGTCATGATGCCATCTGGGTAGTTGTTGATCGTCTTACTAAGTCAGCGCATTTCTTGCCAATCCGTGAGGATTTTCCTGCTGACAAACTTGCTAAAATCTATGTGGATGAAATTGTAGCTCGACATGGTGTTCCTTTGAACATCATTTCTGACAGAGATGCTCGTTTCACTTCTCATTTTTGGAGAACCATGAAATCTGCTATGGGGACCCAACTTAACCTGAGCACAGCTTATCATCCGCAAACGGATGGTCAATCTGAAAGAACAATCCAGACTCTGGATGATATGCTTAGAGCTTGTGTGATCGACTTTGGTGGTAGTTGGGATTCACATATTCCGTTAATTGAATTCTCCTACAACAACAGTTATCACACCAGCACAAAATGGCTCCTTTCAAAGCTCTCTATGGTCGAAAATGCCGTTCACCAGTCTGCTGGAATGAGATCGGCGAGGCTCAGCTTACGGGACCTGCCCTCATTTTAGAGACAACTAACAAGATTAAGAAAGTTCGTGAGAACCTTCAGACAGCTAGAAGCCGTCAAATGAGTTACGCGGACCCAAAACGCAAGCCCTTGGAATTTCAAGTCGGTGATTGAGTATTACTTAAGGTCTCAGCTTGGAAAGGTGTGATCAGATTTGGAAAGAAAGGAAAACTTGCACCTAGATACGTTGGACCATTCAAGATCGTCGAAAGAATCGGTAAGGTAGCCTACAGACTTGAGTTACCTCCTGAACTTGGAAATGTTCATCCAACCTTTCACGTGTCCAATATCAAGAGGTGTTTAGCTGATGAGAACCTCCACATATCGCTTGACGAAATTCGTGTTGACAAAACACTGAAATTTGTTGAGAAGCCAGTGGAAATCATGGAACGTGAAGTCAAGTGGCTTAAACGCAAGCGCATTCCTTTGGTCAAAGTTCGCTGGGAAGCTAAACGTGGACCCGAGTTTACTTGGGAACGCGAAGATCAAATGAAGGCGAAGTATCCGCATCTTTTCCCACGAGTTTCCTCTAAATAAATTTCGGGGCGAAATTTCCACAAGTAGGGGAGACTGTAACATTTGTGCTTGTAATCATTGTGAACAGTTCAATTATCAATAAAGCAAAGTTATTTGATCCCAATGTTTGTTTGGTTATGTTTTACATTTTTCATGTTTTGACTTTTATTCAATTTCAAACTCTATATCGCTTTCTGGAGAGTTATACGCAAACTGGTGCGTAAACGTAATCAGTTTAATGCGAAAAATACACCGGAACATCAACATATACTTAACATACCTTAAATAACCCTTACATAACTTAGAAATAAGTTTTGAAGGCTTTGGTATAGTAAAAACAAGTTAATTCGCTTACAGGGACTAAACTTGACAAACTACGAAAGTATGCCAATTTGAACAGTAACGAACATTCCGGAACATGACCATAAGTTAAACACACCTTAAATATCCTTTATATAGCTTAGAAATAGGCTTTGAGGGGTTCGGTGTGCTAAAATAAACTTTTGGGTCATTCAGGGACTAAAAGCGTCAAAAAGTGCACAAGTTTGCACTTTCGCGCATAACTTACGTTCTGAATACCTCCGTACATCCAAAAATTTATGTAAGCACTAAAATATTTTATTTTAGTGTTTGGCATAAGAAAAATCCATTCGTCGCGCAATTTGGATCGTTTTTCGCGCTTATGCGCATTCCGTCGTAATTAAGCGAACATCGCGATCGTACGACCAAACGAACCAACATCCAGCATATTTTTGAGCATGTTTCATGTCCACAATGTTTAGGCATCATTTTAGGGCCATGAAGTTGGCTTTACGGGCCTTAGAAGTGTCGGAAATGGCCTTAAACACCAACAGGGACCTAAACTGTCAATTCAGCAAAGTTTCTTCTGATCAGACAGGCCAGGCGGCCGCGTAAGTTTTGTGTGTACCTTTACGCGGCCCGCGTCAGGCTCCCAGACCAGATTCAATGTATTAACAGCCTGTTAACAGCCTTTCAAACACCCCAAAGGCCAATGCCACATGTCAAACTCTTGTGGTGGGGGTAAAATGAGCTACCACAACATTTCGACAAGTGTACGGGTGAGATCAAGGCACGTTGTTCGATAAACGATCCTAACGGTTGTCCATTTACTATAAATACCCATCCATCCTCATTGCAAACTCACAAGAATCTGATCTTAGAAGCTCTAAGTTGAAACCATTGTTTCTTACCTGAGCTACTTGGATCAAGATTAGCATTCGGGGACCCTTCGTAAGTATTCCTTCATTCTTTTATTGCTTTTCGAGTCCGAAAGTCAAACTTTGTTTGACTTTCTGCATTGACTAGTTTATGGTCAATGCGAAGTTCGTATGAACTTCATAACGTGAGCGTGATCACGATGGTTATAGTCCCTAGTGACTATACCTACTGATTACCACGTTATGTAGGCTCAGTGACGAGCCATAGTTTCGGCCAGAATACGTATTCTTGCGTATTTTGTAACCAAACTACTTATGGGTATCAAAACCGTTTGTTTTGATACTAAACCTGTTTTCTAAACTTAGTTAAGCATGTTTTAACATGCTTAGCTCGTCACTTATTAGTTTAGTGCTTATATAGGGTCGTAAGGTAAGTGATCTAAACAATCGCTTATACTTTCGAACCCGACCCGGTTGGTCGATCATTAGGATCCGACCAAACACATTAGGTGACCACAGTATATAGGGAATAACCTTCCGAGGTTATACCTTATGGTCACAACGTTTAGTAAGTTGTATGATAGGTAGTTTATATGCCTTAGGTAAATTACCAAAATGCCCTTTTAACGCCAAAATTCATTTTAAGCATATGTAACATAACTTTTGATATCTAAACTGATTTGGTAACAATATTAGACATGTTAAGGCATATTTTACTTTTCATAGGACTAGTTAGGCATTCCGAACGCGTTTCACGCGAACGATGCGTTAAAGTAGCATAAGCTACCTAAACGGGTCATGATGGGTCGTAAGCACTTAGGTTAGGTTTCATTCAGTATGTAGGCTTTGTTAAACCACATTACACAAGTCTCCATACTCGTTTGGTTTACGAACCCTCATTCTATCCGATCCTCCGATATAGGTCCGGTTTATTAACATAGTTACCTATATTAGGTGCCGTTTGATTCCGTGATCTCTAGCATTGCTTGGTGGTTATCTTAGGACTTCTGAGCAATCTCAAGTGAGTACATAGACCCCTCTTTTACTGTTTTCCAAACATTTTGGGGTGAAACACATGTGCCTACTTGTTACTTTCGTGCTTTTCATGCTTTCATATCATATGCTTGTTATGTTCATTAGTACATTATAGTACATGATTTCATTACATTACATTTTATGCTATGTATGTCCATTGTGTGCATACTTAGTACATCGTTTTACATTACATTTCATGCTATGTATGTCCATTGTGTGCATACGTAGTACATTGTTTTACATTACATTTCTGCTATGTATGTTGACTGATAGCATGCTAGCACATTCATTTACATGACTTTTCTGCTTTGTATGTTAACTTAGCATACTTAGTACATTGTTTTCATATGACATGTACACAATTGCTATAACCTTTGGTTTGCACAAACGAGACTTATATACGTTCATTAACATTAGCTACCACACTCGGTAGTAAGTACTGGTACCATAGGACTTGACAAATCCCATTCCTGACATCTCGGGTTTGTTTAGATGTAAGGAATGACTGAATCCGAAAACATTTCTTTTGATAACCTTAACTAAAAGTGTTATCCGACTGTCTCAAGGCTTGAATGTATGCGTTAACTTACCACATAAATGTTTGTATTAATGTAACATGCATTACTTTGCAAAACATAACTTTTTGATATATTCAAAATACTTTGTTTTGTACATTTCTACATTTGGATTATGTGACAATACTTTACTTACAATACATAACATTTGTTACACATTACTTGACTACTTTTGGACTTCTTAACATTTGACATGGTTTATACAAGGACTTTTTGACAATTGGTTTAAACATAGACTTATTACATTGGCGGGTTGTTTAAGTTACTTAAGTAACGTGATGTGAGTAATATGATACAAGCATGGTGGATACGCCGCTGGTACTTCCTATATATCAGTGTTTGTATTATATTACATATCATAGCGTTATTTAAATCATTGAATTTGGACTTATACATTTTACACAAGTAACACGATTTTCACAAGACTTTGGTTTACAAACAATTTACTTTATTCAACTCATTTTACTTGGTTATACATTTAACCATACATTATTCTTTTATTTATACATATCATTTGATCTTATCGCTTTCTAAATGATTTACAAAACAAAACAACTTACAAGGTTCATGACTAAATTTTATTAAACATTTTCTTAAACTTAAGTCATGAATCCTATTTTCACAAAACCTATGTATCTCACAGGCATTTTTATGCTGACGTACCTATTTTCACATGTGTTTTCAGGAGCTTTTGCATAGGATGATGATCGTGACACTAGAGCGGACCTGTGCCTTAGAGACTTAAAATGAAGATAGACTTAGTTTAACTATGTTATGAACTCTTTGTTTCTTGTTTAAGACAATGTAACTCTTATGTTGATAAATAAAATACAACTTTGAATGCCATGGTTATGAAACAATTAATTCTGTTACAACACTCCCCGACGTTTCCGCCATGTTTTGTATGTCATACGTGGTCGGGGTGTGACACAAGTAGCCACTACTCAAACTCGCCCTCGAGCATGTTTCAATTATGGTGATTTAAATCATTTCAAGCAAAACTGCCCTAAGCTTGCTAACGCAATGGACGAGTATACAATGTCAATGAGGCTCAAGTTGATGATCAAGCACTTATGATAATTTGAACCTCTCCAATTTCTGTTTATTTTCGAAACAATGGACATATTTCAACTATGTTTGTAATGACAATATAAATTTCAAGAAGTTTCTCTTCATTCTTGATTATTCGTATTCCAATTACAAATTCCAATGTGATTACACTATGTGTGATTACAACTACAGGCTAACTTTGAGGATTCTATTCTTTAGGAACTAAATCATGTAATTTAGCATAGTATGATTGCACTCTAGTGCATTCATATGAACTTGGCAACACAATTGGTACAAATACTGTGTGACTACTACTGATGCGTGTGTAGTGTTATATATTTTTTTGTTATATTTTAAGCCTTTTTTAACACTTTAGTCAAGTTTTAGATTTATAAAACACGATATTTTATGAACACTAAACACACATATGGGCAAGTGCACCCATCGTGAGCGTAGTATAGCGTTGGTAAGATACCGAGGTCATCCAAGGACACAAGAGCTTTTAGTACCGGTTTATCCTCAACGTATAATCAAATCAAAAATTTAGAAAAAGGTTTTAAACATGAAAATAAATGTTGAAAATAAAATAAAATAAAAACAGATAGACAAGATGAATCACTTGGATCCGACTCGCCTTTAGTGTAACCTTTGATGATTTCCGCACTTTTGCACTTTTTAAGAGATTATCTTAGTTATAGTAGTAGGCCCTCTTTTGAAGGTGATGTTACTCTCAACCCAGTAGTTTGAGTCAGCAAGGATACAATCCTAAAGGGTCGGAATATTGAAAGATAATTAATTAAGTTATTAATGCGTAATGTGGTTGGCCCCTCTTTTGAAGGTGACGTTACCCTCGGCTAAGTGGTTTGAGTCAGCAGGGATACAATCCCAGTTAGCCGGGTTAATGTATTAATAGTAGTTTACGTATGAGGGGATCAAGCCATTCGCACCCCCGCCATCCAATACCAGTGCGTATTGAAGGAGGTCCTAGTAAGCTTGACCCAGGTCCTTGCAAGATCTATACACTAAACAAGGCAAGAACCTTACCAAACCATTCCCTTAACCCCCGACCAGGTAGCCAACATATCTCCATATAGACCATGGAGATATGAATGGTGTAAATCTTTTATTTTATATAGACAGTAAAATAACGCCAAGACACCACAGACAAATGATAAGGAAGTTTCACCTTCAACATAAGAAACTAGTTATTAAAGTCATTAATACAAAACCAAATAAAAAGTGCGAAAAGATTAAAAAACAAAAGTATTACACTAAATGCTTGTCTTCACCAAGTGATGTAAGAGATTTAGGCAAACATGGCCTTTGATTGTCAAGAACTCTTACTATCAATCTTAGATCCCGAGACTACTACACACACTCTATGATGGATGATGGTGGTGGATGTGGGTTGTGATGGTGGTGGAGTGTGGGTGAAGAGTGAGAGAGGTGGTTTGCCAAGGGATACTTTTGAAGTGAACCAAGCACCTCTATTTATAGCCTGCACAGAAGCCCGGACACGGCCCCGTGTCCATCCACTTTCTCTTTCTTCATTAATTGAGTTTCTTCTGCATTAGCTCCACATGCCCCCGTGTCCACTGGGCACGGCCCCGTGTGCAGAAGCGTATCTGTACTATCAAGATTTGCTTGGATTCTGCGAATCTTAGTGTTGACCACGACCGTGTTGAGCTGGGCACGCCCCCGTGTTGGGAAATAGAAGCTTCTACAACTTTGTCATTTCTGCAGACACCTTAGCACGCCCCCGTGTCCGCTGGGCACGGGGCGTGTTCAGCCTTCTGTTTGCTTGTTTTTGCTTGGGAGGATGTTGTCGAGGGGTCGGGCATGCTACGTTTGTTCCTTTTCTTGTAATTATGTTAGATTTTGCTGCATATTTGCTTCTTTTGTTCATTTACGCTCATTTAGTCCTGAAAATAGAAAAGGAAGACAAAAGCACACTTTTTCCAACATTAGTACTAAAAAAATGTTAGTTTTATGCCTCGTTTGATGTAATTTATATGTTGCATTTTACAGACATCAACTACTATGTTTGTTTTCATGACATTACATACATGATTTGTTTATCTAGTATGTATAATACATGATTACAAATTCGTCTTGCTTCGTATGTTGACCAAGCATACTTAGTACACGATTTTCAAATACTTTTTGCTTAGTATGTTGACTTAGCATACCTAGCACATGATTTGAAAACATTTTCTCGATATGCTTACACTATTATGACAATACATGCTTAGTATATGTTGCATTCTACCAAATTGGTTAGTATGAAATATATATTAACATTTGTACTAGAATGAAATATTTACTACTAATTTTGTTGTATGCAAAACAAGTAGTGCTATCATTGCTAGTATGAAACACGATTTGATTTGACAGATGTTGTTTTATGACGATGTTTATTTGATTTAGATGATATTCGACCTTATTATTTGTTTTCCCTCGCTTAACAAGAGGAGTTATGTGGACCATGCAACGAAATGAGTAATTATGGGTGCACACTTAATTATGAGGTTCGACGCATGAGAATCATAGTAAGCCTTGTTAAGTATGGTTGCATAAAATCTAGAGTGATTAGGTAATGGGAGGAGTATGATGCGATAAGTACATAGTGGATACGCCGATGGTACTTCCTATATATAAGTGGTCTTATTGTGTTATTCTTTAGAACGTTACTGATGCAGGAGCATCCGGTCCAGTATCTTAACCCGGACTCGAACCCATGGGTGACCCGTGAACGGCGACTTCTTTGGAAAGAATCAAAACTTATTTTTTTACCTGAATTTTAATGTTTTTATTTAGTTGCCTATTTTGTGGGGATTTGAAATTCCTGATTTATCTCTATTTCGTTTATTATAAATTAGGAGTTAGGGTTTATTGTTTAGTTAGTTTTTGATTGATTTTGAATTGAAAAAACATTGTTCTTGGAACCATTCGGTTCGCTTTTATCGTCATTGATTACTAATTGTTCTTGAGCCATTTGAATGTTGTCAAAACTGCATCAGGTGGTATCAGAGCTTTGGTTTTCAAATGGCACTACGTGAAGACAAATGTTGTTTTGTTCGAAGAGTCGCCGACCGAGGCATTGAAAAGAACATTGGTGAATCACATGTTCGTGGAGATCGATTAAACTGTGATCGTAGATCCGCCGGCCGAGGCAACGAGATCAGAAACCGTGATCCATGTGATATTATTAAGATCAAAAGACTCCGACAACGAGTCCAAGATCTTGAAGAGATCAAACGGCTCCGACAACGAGTCCGAGATCTTAAAGAGATCAGACGACTCCATCAACGAGTCTGAGATCTCGAGTTGCAACAGGAGATGCGTAAGACGGAAACCGAGTCGAGCACCATCGTCTTGCAACAGAAGAGATCAAACGGCTCCGACAACGAGTCTGAGATCAGACGAAGGTGGCGACGGAGAGCAGCAGCCGTTTAGCCGTCATCTACACCAGTTCTTGGAACCAATCTATCCGGAGAGTGAGCCCGAAGACGAACCCAAGTTTGATGAGGATGGAATGCTTCCCGATGAAGGGGAATATTATCGGTCGCAACAAGCAGTTATTGGTGCCAATAGAGAGGAAGAAGAAGAGGAAAACAAGGATTATAAATCTTTAATGGTTTCGTCAGGGGTTATTCAGGAGGAGAATATGGAAGGTGTTGAAGGTGATGGTCTGACGGTGGTGAAAGGCGGTTCGGTAGCCTCCATGATAAGCCTTCTGCTCGTTCCGGAGGTAAAGGTGGGATCTTTTGTTAACGCGACATTTACTGAATTTCAAATCAAATGTGAATTGATTCAATCTACTATGTTAGCGGAATTTCAAAAAGAAAGATATATGCCAATAGCAGGAGAGATGTTTGTTTCTAGAGATAAATATATAATGATTTTCGTGCATGAAAAGTCTACACATGGGCCATATGATCCTAATAAAAAATTTAGACGCATGTATGAGAAGATACGTGGAGTTCATGTGGAAAGCCAACAAAGCTCACTGAATGCTTCAAATATTATTATAAGTTGTGAAGAATATGGCAAATTAAATGAGTGCATGAGTCCCTTGCATGATTCATGGGGAATGTATGGAAACGTAAATATGTTTAGTGGTGGGTGGTCCACTTTGGATTTATTCAATCTGGATACTAGTCCAAGAATTGTGAAGAAGGTATGTGATAGTCCAGCTTTCATTACTAAAGGCCCACTTATTAAGCCCAGCGAGACTAACTGTTTGTTTTCGCTGGATTCAATCATGGCCAAACATAAACTCCAAGGTATGAATTTGACGCAATGTAAAACAACGTTATTTTTGGAAGACCCAACTTGTGTTTTAAAATATGTACGTGGAGTAAAAATTTGGGATAAGGTATTTCAACAAGTGGTTACTATTCAAGGAGTGGAGAATGAAAAATGGCTCAATGCCCCCTTTGATCCAGGTGGTACAGGTCCAAAGTCTAGCGAGATGACCCATGAAGTTGAATTGTTTGGGCGGGTCGTGATAATAACAAATCGAAATAGGGTTGATGTTCCTTTTGACCCAAGTGGCATTGGTCTGAAAACAAAACTCGAGGACGAGTTTTTTTGAAGACGAGGAGTATGATGCAGGAGCATCCGGTCCAGTATCTTGACCCGTGGGCGACCCGTGAACGGCGACTTCTTTGGAAAGAAACAAAACTTATTTTTTTACCTGAATTTTAATGTTTTTATTTAGTTGCCTATTTTGTGGGGATTTGAAATTCCTGATTTATCTGTATTTCTTTTATTATAAATTAGGAGTTAGGGTTTATTGTTTAGTTAGTTTTTGATTGATTTTGAATTGAAAAAACATTGTTCTTGGAACCATTCGATTCGCTTTTATCGTCATTGATTACTAATTGTTCTTGAGCCATTTGAATGTTGTCGAAAATGCATCAGTTACTAGGATCACTTAGTGATTTTATGTTATCTTGGACCATTATGTGATTTGTGATTATTTGTTATTTGGTTATTGAATGCAATGACGATGACGAGTACATTCATTAACTCATTTAGAGCCGACCGGGAGTATATTATGGTGTTAAAGGTGACGAGCTTGATGCCATAGGTATGTTGACCCGTCTCCTATGCATGAGATGCTCATGGTACATGGGATGTACCTCGTGGGACGTTAGAAACCGTGTACCGTATGGACAAGGCTTGAATGTACACCCCTTTGTTTGCTAGGATTTACACTAAGAGCTTAGTATAACATGATTCCATACCAAACAATTTTTGTACACTGGTTGACACTTTTAAAGATTCACAAGTTCTAAAGGTTTACATACCTTAAGATACTTTGAATATCCCAAATCACATTTCGAATCCCCCAAAATTTCCAACACCAAACGATGCTCCGCATCTTTGGGATCTAGTAATTTGCTTATCTTTCAGTCATTTCAATTACACTCTACAGTCTCATTCGAATAAATTTTGAAACGAAATTTCCTAAAGTAGGGGAGACTGTAACTCTTGTGCAAAATGTTGAGCTTTGAAATTTTTTTTCTTTGAAAGCAATTCGATAATCGATGCTTAAACATAACCTGTTTAACGCAACGTACACACCAGGACAAGGACATAAGCTACACATACCCTAAATACCCTTTACATAACTTAGAAATAGGTTTCGAAGGGTTAGGGACGATGAAAACATGTTTATACAAGTACAAGGACTATTACCGACAAATTCCGAAAGTCTGCCAGTTCGCGTAGCGACGTACACTCCGGAACAGTGACATAAGCTAAACATAAATACACTTTACATAACTTAGAAATAAGTTTTGAGGAGTTCGGTTTGTGAAAAATAAGCTTATTTGGTCACAGGGGCTAAAAGCGTCAAAACTGCGAAACTAAGCAATATCGCGCATATTCTGCGTTTTGACCATATCCGGACATCCAAAAATTTTTATAATCATTAAAATATTTTATTTTAGTGATGGGAATGCAAAAATACCATTCGTTTCGAAATTTGGATCGTTTTCGCGTTCATTCGAGTTTCCGTCGTAATTAAGCACAAAACGCGACCGTACAACTGAATGAACCGACATCCATGATATTTCCAAGCATATTTCAAGTTCCCTATGCTTTAACATACTTGTAGAGCCTTTAAAATGGGTTAACATGGGTTAAACGCTTCGAAAAACAAGTTTTGGAGTTGCAGGGACCATTTCTGCCAATTTTTTAAAGTTCTGACTGAGGTGGTTGGCGGCCCACGAGAGAATTACCTAACGGGGTCGTGGCCCGTGAGAGCCATCATACCAAAAGCTTCAAAACAGCTTCCTAAGGTGTTTCCTGCTGTTTTTAAGCCTAGTTTTTGATCTTGTGGGCTATTTTAAGTGCTCCCCAAGGCTCTTATTCATGTCCACACACTTGTAGGGTCATGATTCTTCCTTGGTGACCACACAAACACATGGTATGATCTTTTTGATTCTTGAATACTATAAATACATGGCCTCATTCATTCTTCCAACTTACTCATTCCTTCTTTTCTTCATCTCCTGCTCTACTTGGAGGCTACCACCTTGTTGGAGGCTTGCTAATTGAGTATTCTTCATCCTAAACACTTGTAAGTGTTCTTCCTAGTCTTGTTTAATTATTTTTAGCTATTACAAGCTAAAAGTCAAACAGTGTTTGACTTTAGGATTTGACCATAAATTGGTCAAGTCAAAGTTCAATTGAACTTTGCAACGTGATCGTAATCACAACGGTTATAGTCCCTTAAGACTATACCTACTAATTACCACGTTGACTAATCGAAGTGACGAGTCAAAGTTTCGGTCAAAATGTACGATTATGTGCATTTTACGATGAAACTATTTTCGGGTATCAAAACACTTTGTTTTGATGCCAAATCAATTTTCTAACTTAGTTAAACATGTTTTATCATGTTTTTGTACGATTATGTGCATTTTATGATGAAACTATTTTCGGGTATCAAAACACTTTGTTTTGATGCCAAATCAATTTTCTAACTTAGTTAAACATGTTTTATCATGTTTAACTTGTCACTTCTAGTTTAGTGCTTATTTAGGGTCGTAAGTCAAGCATATGTTACCTAATTTTTTATACTTAAACTGATATTGCAACTTTATTAAACATATTTAGGCATATAAGACTTATCATAGGACTAGTTTAACCATCCGAACGCGTAGTTACGCAAATGACACGTTAAAGTAGCATAAACTACCTTAACGGGTCATAACGGGTCAAAAGCACTTAGGATCACTTTCTAATCAGAATGTAGGCTTAGCTAAACCATTTCAGATGAGTACCAACACTCATTTGGTTTACAAGATCTCATTCTATTTGATTCCTCGATTTATGTCTCGT
Organism: Helianthus tuberosus; assembly: GCA_030545235.1. Classification (NCBI taxonomy): domain Eukaryota; kingdom Viridiplantae; phylum Streptophyta; class Magnoliopsida; order Asterales; family Asteraceae; genus Helianthus; species Helianthus tuberosus. The sequence goes on from JARYGA010029298.1 coordinate 73,107, forward strand.
TACACTAACATAGTATCCGATACACTAGGAACCACTTCAACACTTGAACTCTTGATCCTTTGAGCTTTGTTATATCATTTGAACAAGACTAATACGAAATCCCAAGTGAGTACATAGTTCCCCTCTTTTACACTTTTCAAATGTTTTAGGGTGATTCATATGTGTAACGATTTATTTTTAAATGTATGGCATATATGTGTTTACTAAGTGCTTTTATGTGTATTATTCCGATTATGCAAACACGGCGATTATCCAAATCCTTATAAGATCTATATATCTTCATTGTTAGATTCTTTTAGAATATTTGAAGTACAGTCTTAGATCTTCCTAGCTTCATAGTGAGATTTTTAAGAAGTACTTTACAAGACGATGATTATGGTTGATATGTAGAGATTGTTGGTGATTTAGATAACGAAACTAGAGTGATATAATAAGGACATGGTGGATACGCCGCTGGTACTTCCTATATATAAGTGTGCTTATTGTATTCCCCTTCGTGGCGTTATCCCGAATCACCATTAGGATTTTGGATGTTATGATTCAATGATTCAATATGACAAAACCAAATCCTTTTAGCATCGATCTATCTTCATAGAATGATTCTTCTAGGATGTTTAAAGTGCTAATGTTGAAATCCTTGATTGGATTTAATTGTGTACTTTAATGCATATTTAACAAGACAATGTGACGAAACCAAATCCTTATAGCATATATCTATCTTCATAGATTGATTCTTGTAGGATGTTTAAGGTACTAATATTGAAGTCCTTGATTGGATTTAATTGTGTACTTTAATGCGTATGTGACAAGACGATGTGACGAAAACCGGATCCCTATAGTATCTATCTATCTTCATAGCTAGACACTCGTGGGAATGTTTAAAGTACAATTGATGTCCTTGTTTGGATTCATTGTGTACTTTAATGCGTGTTTACAAGTTGGTAACATGTTGATGATTTATGTGTTTATGTGGTTAGAGGTGATTTAGATAACGAAACGAGTGTAATAAAATAAGAACATGGTGGATACGCCGCTGGTACTTCCTATATATAAGTGTTCTTATTTTATTACTCTTGTAGCGTTATCCGAATCACATTAGGATTTATGTGTTCAATTGATTCAATGTTCAAGTATCCAAATCCTTGTAGAATCTTCCATATCTTCATATATTAGATTCTTAGAAGGACATCCAAAGTATTATTATTATAAATCATTGACTTGATTTTAGTAATACTCACACAATTTATGACAGATTTCAATATTGTTATTATTAATCCTTGATTGGATTTCTAATAATACACTCACAAGTTTTATGACGATTTCAATGTGATTACAAAGTACAATTTTCAATGGCATAAAAATTACCTAGTAATAATCATATTGCCATATACAAAACTCTTTGTCACAAGTTTTCACAATCAAGATAACGTATTGTAATACTAAACCTTTTGCCATTCTTTGGCTTCAAGATTTCATTTTCAATTGACGAACAGAAAATAATAAATTCTTGGTTGTCAATTTCTTGATATGAGTAATCGACATAAGTTAAATAGAAATGTGAATTCAGTTTTAGTGAGAAACAACATTTTAACAAATATGAATATTATGAGAGGAATTGGAAAATGATTAATATTAAAGGATATAGGTCTTAACACCGATAGGTGCAAGACGATACATTCGAAAAGAAGATTTTTGATAATGAAAAGTTGATATAAACTTAAACATGATGTGAAGCGATCATGGTCAAGAAAAGTAATATAGAATATAATCACATTATAGCGTAAGTTACGGGATAGGAGACCATAAACTCATATAAGGTTGAGGCTGGCAATATGGTATGCCGAATAACGAGGTATAAGGTAGCCGGTGACTAGTAAGTCTAGCCAGAAAGACCATTTAAAGTCAAAATAGTCATTATAACTTAATAAAAGCGTTTATCTTGATAATATTAGCGTGGGATAATATGTTGACTACTTCAGATAACCGAGTTGCCAAAAGGTGACTCGTTATAATAAGTAATAAAGACGGGGAATATCAGATGATACCGACGGCCCATGAGGCGTTACTCATGAAAGGCGCATACGACATGGCCTATAATAATCCCTGATATGAGGAACAAGGATGGTAACCAAAAGAAAGATGCAAGAGTAGAGCATCAAAAGGGAGTCTGACACCACTTTGGAGCCGAAACACATTACCATACTTTCCCGGTAAGATTATTGAATTATTAGAAAGGAGTAATGCTCCAATGAAAACGAAACTAAGTTCGCTAGATCTAAACCGAAGAACTACGTAAGGAAGGTTTCGGGGACGAAACCTCTTTAAGGGGGTAGACTTGTAACACCCCGAAAACGGGTTTGGTAATCAAACTGTGTTAATATTAAAAATGGGAAAAACACCGTTAGCGGTAAAAAAAAATTAAAATTAACCCGATGAATATTAGGATTTAAATAAATAAACCTAACATTAAATAAAGGGTGAATGAGTGCTTTGAGAAAATAAAGCTTACAAGAGGCCCGAGTTAACTGGACTTAAAATAAAACGGGTTATAACCTCCCCGAGCCCACTAAGTTATCTAGGATTATTTAATCTAGTTAATGGTATGTTTCTGGTTATTAAAAATCAAGAATTTTGGCCCTCTATATAACAAATGAAACATGTGGGACTAAAATGGGTAAACTAGTTTTATTAAAAACTAATAATCAAAACACAACACACTCATCAGAGAGTGTGTGTGTGTATGATCGACCAGAGAAGGGGGGAAGAAACCCAAACCCTAAAACTCACCAAATTGATCAAATTGAAAGTGAAATCAAGTCTTTCATGGTGCATAAACGAAGATTAAAGATCACCTATACTAGGGGATCAAAAGGTATGTTGGAATTTAACATTTGGTGATGTTAAAAAGTTTGATGAAATTCTTAATATTGAAATTCTTTCATAAATTGTAAGAATTAAAGATAGATAAAGATGGAATAGAGGTTTAGAATCATCATACTTTCTATATTCATGAAGAGAGTTCTTGAACAAGTGTTAAGATTAAATTAGCACATGCATTTGAAATGGGTTTTTAATAAAAGTATGAGTTTCATGGAATTAGATGATTATATGATGTATATGAACTATGTTGACGAATGTAGTTAAAGTAGTGGCCTAAAAATAGCGCCTATCGGATAATTGATGAAATGCCTCAGTGAGTTCGTTGAACTTAATTGTGCATTTCATACGTTAAAAAGAGCAGTTGACTTTTGAAAGTCAAACTAACCAACAATAAGAACGAATAATAATTTTAACATAAAATTCGTAAGGTGGAGTAGTCGTGATTGATAATGACTAATCTAACCGTTTTACGAATTATAAATGATAGTTGATGCTTGACAAGCTAGGTGAAAGCTTGGGAAGGAAGTGGGTCAAACGAATCAAGAAAGAAGGATAAAGCGTAATTTTCGTGCAAAGTAAGTAAAGCTTACACTTTTCTATTAGATCACCTACTTGTTGTAGTTATTATGATTATGATAATTCGATAAACTAATTATGGTGATCCAACGTGAAACGATACGGGTCGGAATAAGTAAAAAGGGGTAAAATAGTAGTTCGGTCTTGTATAAACCAAATAAACAATGAGTTTTGAGAAAAGACATCTTATGGGGTAAACCATAACGAGTAAAAGAGTAATATGGTAATTGGCTACAAGCTAATGGACAAACAATTGTTTTTGAAAAAGACGCTCCACGGCTTAAAACATAATGAGTCAAAAGAATTAATAAATGATTTCAAGCAATTTGATAGTACGGCGTAAATAAATACCATCTCATGATGAATAGATGGTCAAATGGTAAACGGGTCAAAAGGTGATGATATCACCATTTGACATTAGTGATTAATGTTGTTGTCGAGTTTTATGCTCACAGGAACGAATAGGGCTTGAGACGCCGTTGTTATTAATTAGCAACTTTTATGATGAGGTATTAAAACGGGTCAATACTTAGACTCGAGCCAGGTATGTGTAAATAAGATTTTAACTAAAATGTGTGATTTTGGACAAATATGTTATTAAAGGTCCTTCGTCGTAAAAGGGGGGACTAAGGTTGACCAAAATGCCCTTGATCGATAAATCAGGCAGACGATCCTTAAGGGTTGTTTAGAAATAAGTACTATGATCAAGTAAGTCTTTTAATAAGTGTAAAAGTTGGAGGCATAAGCCTTAATGGTCAAATGTCTTGAAACAAGTCTTTTCGTAAAATTACTAAACCGAAGATTACAATTCGGAAACTATGATTTTTACTTTGTGAAATCCACCACAAGTATCGATGTGGTGGAAAATAAAAGAAGCCTTAGTATGATAATAGGATATAAGAAGGAACGAGCGAGAATTAAGCTTAAATGCTTAAATTCTCTTAACGGATCAAAATGAATTATGCGCATAACTTGGGTAATGGCTGCGTAATTCATAAAAGTTATGCTCACAAGTTAAAGATTTTGAGTAAATACATAGTCCATGGCTTTATGATGATTTAGAAACAAGTTTGTTTAATAAATCATAAATCAGGTCAAAAGTTCAAATAATTGAATTTTATGCGGAGGGCTTAAAATCTAGAACTTTGTTAATTCAGATGTCAGATTTTGACTCCATATGATGGAGAATCGAATTACGATCACGTAGAAAGAAACGGATCGTAAAATGGACAAAAATTTGGAAAGTATGAGTGATTGAGTGAAATTTGGTTGTGTTGGGCAAAATGCAGACCCAGCAGCAAACCTTCTGTGAAAAAGGGGTCGTCGTGCCCCGCGACAAGAGAGGACTTTTACAGTCATGCAACGCGACGGGCTTCGCGGCCCGCGATGGCTTAAACAAAACCCGTCGCGGCATGCAACGGGCATAAAAGCTGGCAAAAATTGTTTTCTTGCTTGTTTTAACTCACGAACTTTCTTAGACTTGTTATAAACCTTGAATGACTAAAACATTTCATGTTTTATGAAATGTAGGTGTACCATCCAGTACCGGATGACGATCAAGCTCAATGAAGAACCGAACACGATCAAGATTCAAGCTTCCGCATTACGTTTGGTCGTCACGTTTTTTAAACGACGATATATATATATATATACACAATTATAGTGGAAATTTATATGAAAATCGTATAAATGAACTAAGGGTCTTACATTATTGTTATGAATTATTAAAATAGAAACATTAATATGGTAACGGGGGTTGAGATCTCAGAAGAAGATATACTTTTCTATTTCGCAATGTGAATCTGGTGTGTCATATCTTCAGTGGCTTAAGTTGGTGATTTATATTCACATGTTCGAAAGAAGTAGCGTTGGGCAGATCTAAAGACCGTAAAGGCAAGCAACTCACCTTTCTTTGTCAAATTAGAATAGTTAACTGTTTTATGTGTCTTCCATCAGCAAGTTGTAGATCGAAAGCTACTTGGTCCAAAGACTGTAGTAGATGATGAAAAGCGTGTAAAAAGGAATAAAGATAAACCTGTTAAAGTAGAATAATGGAACCGTTTGGTGTCTCAATCTTTTTGTATTTTCGATAATCGTTTCTTCTTCGGCGAGTAAATGACGATTATGAGAGGTATCCTCGAGTTTAGGAATTGTGGCCCTATTTTATCTTGCCAATCTTTTAACATAGCACTTGATATATATGGCTTTTGAACCAAGCATATTTGACTCTAAAAATCAAATTTGATATTAATTTTGGAAGATGGGTTGTGATTATACTTTGAATATAGTAAATATCTTCCATTCTAAATGTCACGAATACATTGAAACTTTTGAAATACATACTGCAGATTTATTGGTAGTTAGTCTCACATTGTTTGCATTATATTATTCTAGGTATTGTAAGTCTCACATTGAGGCTATCTTTGTCGGTTACTTGCTGATAGTTGTAGCGGAGTTGGTGGTCTCAAAAGTTTGCAATGGGGTGTGGCAAGGATATTTTTGAATCTTCTGATTCCTTGGTTGGTTCTAAAGGATGAAAATTGAGGCATTAATTTTGACCTCCTATGCGCGATTATCGCCTCACAACTAGTATAATTCCACTTATGTTCTCGCAACAACATCATTTGCTTACTCTTTATTTTAGATTATTAATGAAACCAAGTATCTCAGTTCTCAGGTATTGGATGCATACTATTAACTAAATCAAGCCTGTCTCTACACTTTTTCTAGGTTGTGGTTACTTACCTATTTGGGGGGCTTTGGTTCTTGAGTTGGGCTTCTGTAGGTGTATATGTTTTGTGGTTGTAAAAGACAATACTATGACTTGCTACAACATGTATTGTCGACTGTTTATTGCTTCTCCTTAAGGGAATGTAAGCAGGCGTGTGTGGCATGAAAAGAAAAACACACAGATGAAATGAAAAAAATGTGATTCAGATAGATGTGAGGTTATTTTCCTCTGCAATGACCATCTATGAGAGGTATAAAAATGATATATTCAGATAAAAAGATCCTCATTTAGACCAAGAATCTAAGGTTTGGACCAAGTCCTCCACCGATAATATATTTATAGTGTTACACGTCGCACTAAGTCCTCCTTTGATCATAAATTTGTAGTTCTATGGCACGGTTGAGTGTTTCATCCGCCCACTGGTCCGTATACGATAAGTTTAATTTATTGAGGTCTCAACACATAGATTTATGAGTTATAAAGTGCTTCTTTGTACTCCTTAGGTAGTGTTCGTTTTACAGAATTGAATCTTGGTGGAATTGGAATCTAGATTTCACTCCTTATTTTGTTGGTTTCAAAAGAAAATGAAATGGAAATGAAAAACAACATACGTAAGGGAATTTACATTCTAATTTCATCCAAATTTCATTCCAATTTTCAAAACAAACACACTTAAATTACAAATCAAATTTTAATTTCTACGCGAATTCACATTCCAATTCCATCACAATCCATGAAACGAACATTACCTTATAATTATACATTTAAGTATGCATTAATCATAAATAGTTTTTAACTTTCTTGAGCTCCAGAAACAATCTTGGGTGATAACCTACTATTATATAACCGATTTATAATATTTTCAGTTTTTTATTAAGATTATGTAATGTGTTTTTTTTATGTTTATGTAATGTTTTTTTAATAATGTTATTTCTTTATTTAATATTATTTTTTTTAATTTAATAGATTTGTTTTGTTTTTTAAACATAAGTTAAATAAAAAATGGCATGTCATGTGTCGCTCCA
>JARYGA010029299.1:0-24418 GCA_030545235.1 Helianthus tuberosus
GAAGGCGAAGCATAACCACACTCCTATTGAAAACTTAGAGGGTCACGCGTATGCGAGAAGGCTTTCTTCGGAGGATACAAAACTGGTTAAGGAGCTGGCAGAGCAAGACATTCCCAACCAAAGTATCTGGCGAACGCTGACAAAAAACAATCCAGCTAGAAAGCTTATTCCGAAAGATATACACAACGCTGTTTAGAAGATCAACGCCGAAAAAAATGTCGGTAAGTCTCCGATGCAAAAACTTGAAAGCATTCTTCTCGAAAAAAATTACACTTATTACATGCGCACGAATGAGATATCAAACGAAGTTGAAGATGTCTTCTTTGTTCACGAAAGATCATTCAATATGTGGTGTGCCTTCCCGCATGTGCTAATGATTGACGCCACCTACAAAACGAACATGTACAACCTGCCATTTGTTCAGGTCGTAGGCATGACGTCGACAAACAAATCGTTTACGGCTGCTTGTGTGGTAATTTCCGCTGAGAAGTCAGAGAACTACCTATGGGTGTTGCAGAGGATCAAGTCTATGCTGGTAGGATGTATGGAACCGCGCGTGATTTTAACAGACAAGGATTTTGCGCTAATGAACGCGTGTGAACAAGTTTTTCCAAAAGCGCATAAGTATCTTTGTCGGTTCCATATTCAACAAAATATTAATAAGAACAGCAAGAAGAAATTCTCTGACAAGGAATGGAAAGAATTCGTACGTAGATTTTGGTTATTGTGCGAGTCTACGACCGAGGAAATATACAGGTATAACTTGGAAAACCTTGAAGCACAGCTGAAAGAAGATGACCGTGAACGTAGGTATTTCTTACATAATTATGTTCAAATTTTATATAATAACAAAAACTGACTATTTACGTTTTTTTTTATTTTAGAGGTTTTTGATTATTTGAAGAAATCCTGGTTGGATCCGTACCGTGAAAAGTTTGTATCATGCTGGATTAACAAAACTATCAACTTTCACCAAACTACGACCAACAGGGTTGAGGGCATGCATGCAACACTAAAAAGTCACTTTCCAAGTCATCGCAACACACTGGATAAACATGTACTGTATGTTGATCATGTTGTTGATAGACAATACACCGAGATTAGTACAAGCTTTGAAACAAGCCTCCGAAAAGTGATGACGCACCACAAGAAGCAGCCCATGCTTGCATATATTCTCAGAAAGGTTTCAATATATGCGATTGAGCTTTTGAGTAGGGAACTAAAACGTAAGGAAGACGGGTTGAGAGCCTACGGTGCAAGCTGTGGTTGCCAACTTTTTACCAGCTATGGTTTGCCATGTGCCTGTCGTTTGGAAAAGTTGGAAAATAAAGGTAAGTAATATCTTTGACCTTTCTCGTTATGATTCTGCCACCTAATTTGTTTTCATCCACAGGTCAGCAACTCCGGATCACACACATAGACGTGTTCTGGAAGAAGCTTAACTTCAAGCCTGCAAAGAAAAACATAGAGGATATCGATGTAGACGCGGAATTTGAAAAATTGAAACAAAAGATCGATCCAACACCCCCTCAAGTGAAAAGGAGCTTCTTTGAAAAGTTTCAGCAAATCCTCAATCCAGGGAACAATAACAAAAAACCTCCTGCTGTTCTGAAGAAAACTCGTGGTCGCCCAACATTGAAAACGCAGGAAGAAAGAAAGGTTGAAGCCACTAGAAAAAGCTCGTACATTCCGTCGGAAGAAACTTGGGTCGAGGCCTCAGATGATCTTCCCCATCACAGCTCGTACATATCACTCGAAGATTCTAGAAGACAAAAGAATACCAAACCGATCAACCTGCACCCTGATTTCCCGATGATCAAGCTCGGTCCTAAGACGGATATAGCGATCCGCAACTACGCATCTCAGATTCCCGAAGTGATCCATCCATACATCGTTAGAATAAAGGACGTGAAACCAGATGGTCATTGTGGGTTTCGATCGGTGGCTGTTGGGTTAGGAGTGAAACAAAATTCATATTTGATGATCCGGAAACAACTTATAAAGGAGTTACGTACGAACGAATCGCTTTGGAGGCAGTTTTTCGATCCGGAAAACATAGGACATTATGATGCGCTGCTTAGACGGATCAATTTCAAGGGGGTGGGACGAGCAGATATCGAAAATTACATAACGATGCCTGAGACGGGGTTTCTTATTGCCCAACGATACGGTGTGATTGTTCACACCTTCGACATGCGTGGGAGCTGTACAATTTTCCCTCTGCTGGGCGGGCCAAACGAAGCTGAGGAACCTCACCTGGTGGTTGCGGTTGTGTTCGTCGACCATGGGCATTTCATACATGTAGAGCTTGGAGGTTGTTATCCAATGCCTCCCTCAAACCCACTCTGGACAGCACACAGAACAGAGCGCGCAGCAGCCTGGCATACATTATACAGGGATCAGATCAACACGTACGAAATGCTTACGTATCGTGCCCATGACCTTAATGTAACCCCATATGTTCACGATGTAGGTTAAATGTGTTTAATAATAACCGAATGTCACCGACACGACCCAATCAGATTCAATACGCACTTGTACGACCCAAAATGACAATATACGGGGTCACGGGCGAGGGGGAGATGCGCGAGGTTGCGCGCCATCCCCATTGGGGAGCATGTAGGGATAGACTGGGGCCTGCTGGAGACCGTGGGAGAGGCCGCGCGGGCGCGTGAGATAGTTGGACTAGATACTCCTTGGTCGCGCCTATTTGAGTTAGCGATGGAGGACTCGTACCCTGAGCTTACGTGGGAGTTTCTTTCCACGTTTACATACGCGCCGCATCCGGCGGATTACGTGGAGGACCCGGATTTTCCAGTCCACGAGGTTACATTCCGTCTCGCCGGTCAGGAGTTCCAGATGAGTGTGCGGCAGTTTGTTGTCCATACAGGTTTGTTTAAATAATATTATTTATTATTTTATATTTAATATCATTTGTTTATTTAATGTTATTTGTTTATTTAATGTTATTTGTTTATTTAATATTATTTGTTTATTATTATTATTTGTTTATTTAATGTTATTTGTTTATTTAATATTATTTGTTTATTTAATATTATTTGTTTATACAGGTTTGTACACAGAAGCCGAGCTTGATACTGATTTATATACGCAGGCGGTTAGGATGATGGACAGGCAGACGCTTATCAGTTTCTGGAGGTCCATTTCCTGGGTTCCCTTTGGGAGATCCTGGCAAAAGGCCACCACCATTAGAGACCCCTTGTTCCGATACCTGCAGCATGTTATCGCGGCAACTATCGTGCCGCGGGGTGCCAGCAGGGAGAAGGTCAACCTCAGTGACCTTTTCTTTCTATACTGCCTACTGCGCCGCCAGCCCTGCGATCTAGCAGCCTGCCTGGCAGATTACTTTGCCACAGCATACCACCGGCAGCTCCGCGGGTGGGTGCACACTGGCTCATTCATCACCGCCATCGCACGCTCGCTCGGGCTCGTGCCCGAGCATGATCCGGAGCTGTCCGATCCGGTCCCGTCTACCAGGTTGGGCCGCGCGTCAGTTTCTAGCATGCAGATCACCCGTACCTTTGATGTTGGTTTGAGGTTTAGGGGCTGAGACGGGCTGATTTGGCAGCCGGAGCCGGTGCCGGAGGTCATCCTGGTTGTTATTGAGGTGAGGGCAGGAGTGTTGGCCCCTCCTGATGTTCAGGCGGCCGCTCGGCAGGCTCAGCTACAGGCTCTGGGACTCGATGAGTTCCCGGGCCAGCCTCAGGCTGAGGCTCAGGCTCAGCCTCAGGCTCAGCCTGTATTAGATGATCCGGCTCAGGAGGAGCATATCGAGGAGATCCCGGTACCACCAGTTCAGCCAGCTCATGAGCCGCCACAGTACCCGCAGCACGTTTACGCTGACCTGCCTCCGGTAGCGCGTGAGGTGGCTCGGGACTTCGACCGGCGCCTCAGACGCCAGGCCGCACGCCAGGACTGGATCATCGAGACGCTCGTTTCTCTACGAGAGCTCGCTGGGTTGCCTCCACTTCCCCTCCCACCGTCCCCACCGCACGAGGATTAGTACCTTAGTTTGTTTGTATAGTGTTTTGTTATGTATTATGCAGTCAGTTGTACCTTTTTGTTTTGTATGTACAAACTGATATATATATATATATATATATTGCAGTTAATCTTCTATTTACATCACGTTGGTTTTGGATTGTTTACGTTTAATTCTTATGGCTTTCTGTACAATTTATTTAACGTGTTCGTTTAATTTAACAAAATAAACTAGGTTAACAGTTTATAAAGACGCACTTATATTATATACGTTCTATAAAAATAATGACGTAAAAAAACGTAATTATAAAACAACGTATTATAAAACTCAAATACAATTTTTTCCTCCAAAAAACACTACCAAACTAACCCACATCCCACCTATTTCAAAAAAAAAAACAACACAAATTCCAGCCAACGCTTTTTGTCTTTTTGCACACTCAAAGCGCCCCGCTTTGGCCATAGCGGGGCGCTTTGAGTGTGCAAAAAGACAAAGGCCGTGTGCGAATAGACCATGCCTTAATTTTTAGAAAATAATTCATTGTCATGGCTTTATAGTCTAGTGGTATTTTTAGGATGTGATAACGCTTTGAAATCAATAGGTTTTGGGTTCGATTCTCACAGTGAGGTTTTCCATATTTATTGGTTTTCCTCCTGAATTGGTATATAGGCATCATGCCTAGTGGATGTATAGACATTATACCTAGTGGAGATGGAGATGATCGGGTGATTCCGCTGGTAACACGATAATACTCCTGTGGTCCGTCAATAATCCAAATTTTCCGTTTCAAAAAAATAATAAATAAGTCATATCATGTGCTATACATTTAAACTACTACAATCATAAGATGGTGACGTAAGAATTCAATAGTTCAGGCCTTCAATTGGGCAAAAAGGGCGGCAAAGGTATAATAGTGCCAGACAACTGTCTGTCACTCCCCTATTGGCCTAACAAAATTACGATTTTATCCCCCTTTAAAATTACGATTTTGCCATTATTTTAAATTTATGTTTTCGTCTCCGCTTAAAAATACATTTACGCTTTTGCTACCAACTAAATATTTCAATTTTGCCCCCGGTAAAAAATTACGATTTTCACCCGTTTCAGTTAACAGTTTTGCCATTAGTTTTTTCCCCTTAAATTTACGATTTTGCCATCAGTTCAAAGTTATGTTTTTGCCCACGCTTAAAAATAAATTTACGCTTTTACTCCGGCTAAAAATTCTAATTTTTCCATCGGCTCAAAATTACGATTTTGGCCCGTATAAATTGATACTTTCGCCATTAGTTTTTTTTTCTCACAGCCAGGTTACGATTTTGCCCTCAACTTAAATTTACATTTTCCCATCGTTTTTGTTTGTTTTCCTGGTTAAATTACCATTTAGCCCCCAGTGTAAAATTACAGTCATGCCGGCAGCTTCCTGACACTTCCCCATTGGTCCATTTAATTTACGATTTATCCCCGAAATAAAATTATGATTTCGCCCGCAGTTAAAAATAACGTTTTTCCCATCGTTTTAGTTTTGTTTTTTTTTTTGCAAAACTATAAAGGTTTTTTGTTTTAATTGGTTGACTACGGTCTTATTATCGTTTTTGTTTTTTTTTCCCTAGCAAAATTATAGTAGTGTTTTTTAATTGGTTGAGAATTATTCGGCCATCGCCCCGCAACGCGTACGGGGCATCTACTAGTTGTATAATATAACAATTGATAAAGGACCTTATGAATATAGTAAATTAATTAGACAGCTATTTGATATTAATTACAATTCTACCATTTTCTATTAGGAAAGTTTTTATATTTAGTTAGAAGGAATATTATGAAACGTTACATTATAGTTCTAGAATGAGGAAAATGGTAGGAGATAAATGATGGCAATTTTGTGACTTAACGGGTTCCATAGGTCATATAAACTTAGTTAAGAACACAATGACATATTCATTAAGTCGTTAGGAGATTTTCTATATTCATTAAGTTCTCGTTCTTTCACCTAGAGGGAGTCAAATAATTTAAAATCTATATGAGATCATTGGTGGGGAGTTTGGAAAGATGCTCAAAAACATTGTTCTATTTTATGTTTTCTTGATAAAAAATAATAATTAAAATCTATATACAACCCACCACTCACTATTAACACATTTCATGTTTGCCATCATATTTTTTATGTGAAAAAATCATTGTACTATTTCATTAACCAACATATATATATTTTTAGATGTAATAGAGCATTACAATGAGGGAATATGTTGGTGTTTTTAGGGAGAGAGAAAGTGATGTGGAGGAGAGAGGGTGTGAGGTGGAGGAGAAATGGTGTGAAGATGTTGGTGAGGAAGAATGAGAAAAAAAATCAAAAAATGGATGGGTGTGAGTTATGTGAGTGTAGAGAGGAGAGCGGAGAGAGAGAAGAAATGTGTTTGTGAAAGGGGTAAGTGAAAGAAAGAAGATGATTAGTTGGGTATCTGCCAACTAGACACCCTCAAAAATAAGAAAAAATACCCTTGTTGGAGATCAATAAAAAATACCCTTATTGGAGATCAATATTTTAATAATGTGTACAATCGATATGGGCATGTGACGGTGCATATCCGATCTTCTGACTCAACAATATAAGACATATTGAAGAAATAATGATGATGTGACAACAATATAAAAAGTTCAAGTTTACTAGGAGTGGAGATATAGAAGAAGTAATGATGAGAATAAAGTAATTTAATAATGCACCCAAAACATGACGTGTCTTTTTTATTTTTGAATGGTTAAACATTCTCCCCTAAAACCTATATTAAATTGAACTCTCAAAAATTGAATCTTCGTCTTTTCACAAGAGTTTATTTCTCTTTACCACTCAGTCAAAGCCTAAGTTGCAACATGACATGTGTTTGTTTTTATTTTTAAGATACACATATAGTTTATTCCGCATTACAGGGCCGTTCCAACCTTTTTAAAAGCACAATAAGACATGAAATTTTAAGTCGATTTTTTCTTCTTTAATTATTATAAACGATACTCTTTTATTCATGTTTGAAATCAAGCAAAAATTTAACACAACTATAAGAGAGAGTTGTTTGCTTGTATAAGAAATTAAAGAAATCTAAAACAATAACTTTGTACTAATATTAATATTTAGCATATATATGATAAAATATTTTTTTACATGAAAATAGAAAGTAAACGGGCAACTAGCTATGCCGCTACCTCTAGTGGGGGGCTAGGGGTGTCAATCGTGTCGGGTTGATGGGTTGGCAGGTTGACGGGTTACGGGTTGGCGAGTTGATGGGTTGAAAAGTTCAACCCAAACCCGACCCATATTATTATTCGGGTCAAAGATTTCAACCCTAACCCGACCCATATAAATTCAGGTCAATCCTACCCGACCCGTTTAACCCATATTTTTAAATGAGTCATACAAGTTGATGATCTATAAGCGATTTGTTGGGTTTTAAGCGGGTTATTGATAATATGTTTAATTATGAGTATAAATGTGACAAATATATATAATATAATGTGTCAAAACTAACATAATATAACTAACCATAATGATGAATATGAATGTGACAAATATATATATAATATAATGTGTCAAAACTAACATTATTATAACTAACCATGTAAAAAAGAAACGGAAAAAACAAAAACAAAAATATAAAATATTTTTTTTTCTAATTAGTTAAACGGGTTAATGGGTCAACCCAAACCCGTCCTGTTTTTAATACGGGTCAACACGGGTTGTGTTAATAGACCCAAACCTGTTTTTTTCATGTTAGGTTGGCAGGTCGTGTTAAGAATTGCCGCCTCTAGTGGGGACCCTATTTTTTTGGATAACTAGGCACAAACCTAGATTACTTGTACTATAAGTCTGACTCTACCGCATCTGTATTTGGTTTACAAAAAATAAGTCATGTGTTATACATTTTAAGATATTTTTAATTATATGTGCATATAAGTCATGTGCTATACATTTTAAGATATTTTTATTTATATGTGCACATAAATATATAATTTCACTTTATTGTTTATTTTAGTGATAAGAGAGGTAAATATCTAATTGTAAATATATGGAAAGATTTTTATATTTGTGAATCCTGGACGTACAACGGTTACGAATCTTGATCATGGTGGTAGCACAAAAACGTAACATGATCCCCTCATCCAATCATCCTACTCCCTTCAAAAAGTAAAAACCGATTTGAAGACCGAAATTCACAATATTCAAACTTTGTTTTTAAAACTCGAGTTCGACTCGTGGTTAGTTATTTAAACTTGAACTCAACTCGTTTATTATTAATGGTTTCTTTTATTAACGTATTATATATATATATATATATATATATATATATATATATATGAGGATCATTACAGAACACTAATTATTGCGAGAACTAAAATAACCACTTTAAATCACTAAATTTTGGGATTTAAGATTCTATTTTTTAATTTTTAATTTCTTTACATTCATATATATATATATATATATATATATATATATATATATATATATATATATATATATATATATTATATACATAAAAAAACCATATATTTTCACCTTCACATAGCCTACATACATGTAGGTAATTTAACTTATACATAACCTACATATGTGTAGGTTATATAAAAAACTAATTTTTTTTTCATATTTTGTTTTGAATTCTAGTGTGAGAAACAATAAATCTTATATTTGTAACATTTTCATCTAATATTTCGGTTTTCTAGGATTGAATAAATGAGTGATTCATGTTGTTTTGCGTGTTCTCACAATATTTAGTGTTCTGCATATAACATTTCCCTATATATAGAGAGAGACAGAGATTCATGTTGTTTTGCGTGTTCTCGCAATATATATATATATATAGAGGAAGGTTAACGTACATTACGGCTTAACATACATCACGTACGACAGATAATTACGCACGTTCATTTTAAAATCACGCACCTTATAACTCAAAAATCCAAAATCACGCATGTTGAAACACAATAATCACGCATATTGAAAACATTAATCACGCATGTTATAGAACAAATCACGCATGTTGTCGTACGTGAAGTACGTTAAGCCGTAATGTACGATATACTTTCTATATATGTATATATATATATGTGTGTGTGTGTGAAAAAGATGTTAAAACATAACGGGTCGAATAATTTTATAATGGATTTGTAAGTTGTAAGCTTATAAATCAAAACTTAATGAACCTGAAGTGTTAAATACATAGATAAATGTATTACGGACATTTAGAAACAAGTTTCGTGTAAAACGGAATTGAATTGTGAAAGTTATGAGTTAAATTATGGAAAATAGTATAGCTGGGCAAATGCAGCTGAAAGAAAGAAACTTTATGTCGAAACAAAGCTGTCGCGCCCCGCGACGCAAAGCCAAACTCGGTCGCGCCCCGCGAAGGCTGAGGCGATACCTGTCGCGGCCTGCGAGGCCCCCTTGAACTGGTAAAAACACTTGTGTTGTTTATTTTGCTTTTCGAATTTGATTAAATGTGTTATAAAACTATCATAACAAATGTTTATGACAGTTTTGTTTATAGGTGATCAGTTTATTCTTTTGGATGAAGATCAAGTATCGTGCAAGAACCAAACACATGCAAATTTGAAGCTTCCGCGTTGATCTTTGTTTAGTTTTCGAAATATGATTTATGTAGACATTTTATAACTATATTTTGAATGTTTTAAACATAAGGTGAACATTGTGATGTAAATGTTTTTGTAAAACGACATTTTTGTTGTAAAATGCAAACTTTGAATGATGAAGTATTATTAAATTTAGTAATGGTCTTACAATAAACAAGACATAATAAAAATATAATTGAAAACGTCATAATAAAAACACCATTAGTTGAAAAATTAACGAATGTGATGAATTAACAATATTAATGAAACGTGATAATCAAAACGCCATGAGATGAATAATTAAAAATAATTAACAATATGAATAATTAACAAATATAACATGATAATGAAAACGCCATAGTTAACAAAACTGATGTTTACAAATTAACAAATAATAATAACTGATGTTTACAAATATTACTCAATAATATTCAAAACTAATCAGGTGTATAACGCCAATGATCGTAAAACATAAGATATATATTAGATCCCAAACGACAATTAACATCAATAATGAAAACTCCAATTATCAATTCTTACTAATTGTTAAACAACCAATGAAAACATGAAAAAATTGGATACATGAAGAACGCCATTGAAAACATACAACACATTGTGAAATATTAATTTGAAAAAATGACAACGAAACAATCATAAAAGAACAAAACACCATATCTGTATGTGTTGCATGATTTGCTGGAACAAAATATGAAAACGTCATCAAATATTACTTTGTCGAACGAAATCCACGTTAGATGTCATAGATCTGGGAAAGCTTGGAAAGGATGTAACTGCTAATACGAAATCTTTGGAGTTTTATTTGAAACAGATTTATAACGCGAAATAAGGAGGGAACGTGCACAATGACAACCATACCCCTGCATATCATTTAGCGCCCTCTGCCACGTGCTGGGTCAGGATCCGTTCTCACCGTTTTCACACTTTAAGGTGTTTTCTCTTGATCCCGTTTCTCTCTCTCTCTCTCTCTCTATATATATATATATATATATATATATATATATATATATATATTATGACCAAGGTTAAATCCTTGATCCTTTTTACCCATTTCCCGGGCTCAATAACACTAGCGTATTCGCTCCCACTACATGGTTTGCATACGCATTTATATCCGCTTGACAAACTTGATTCAAGCATCAACTTTTCCGTCTTTTACTTAAAGGACTTCTAATTCTTTAAGTTTCAATTCCAAACTAAAGTTCATCAATCTAAATTTAGCGTTTTTGATATTCGGCTTACGCATCCAATTCACCGGTTTATTTCGTGACTTTCTAATTACTAAAACCAACATTTAACTAACCACTTTATTTTGACCCGTTTGGTTGTCTAAGTGAAATCCATCACTTCATTGAAATACCAAACACAACCATTTCCGCTATATCAAAACATTAGACATAACTACGACTAAACTTGTCTATAAAAATGTAACGAAACGACAAGTCACGTACCTTAAAGCTTATCCATCAAGCGCGCGTCCGTTCCGACTTGACCACTTGACGATTCACCCGCTTTGCCTATAGAGTTCAATCAACTTCATGTTTAGAACTCGTATTATCACATATCACACGTAATTTGTCAAATTAGCCAATTACGCGATTCTTTCATATTTTCAACATATCAATATTCACTTAGGCATTTTAACGAGCACCTTGCGGGCAAGATTTTTATGCATCTAATATTAAGTTCATGGTTATCTTTTAACCAAGTTTTAACATAAATATTCAAGTCTTTATGTCTACTGTTCATGAATAACATCTTGAACTTGTATAATATCATCAAACTTCACAGATTTATCATCACTTTTCAAGTGTTCATCATATTATCATAAAACCATTTATCACATACAAGGTTACTAACCAAATCACTAGTTCATGGCACTAATTCAACAAGTTTACATCTAGGGTTTGTTCCTAGACTTGTACTCATGTTAATTTCACTAATACATTCAACATTCATTCTTGAATTTCGTTTACAAATGTTTGTCCAAATTTCAAAATATCACCAAATGAAAAAAATTCAACATACCTTGTGATCTCCTAGCTTGGGTGATCATGAATTTAGTTAAAGCCCCAATTCTTAGCTTAATTTCCCTTTGATTTTGATCAATTTAGTGAGTTTAGGGTTTGAAGGGAAGAACCCCTTTTCTGCTCTATGGAAACGTCGACCAAACACACACACTTGTGTATGTTTTGGTTTTTAATTTGTTTTAATTGAAACATCTTTCCACACTTGCCCCTTTAGTCCCTCTAGTTCTACGGTTATAAAAAAAGGGTTACTAGTTCAAGTTTCTTTATTGTTTTAAAAACACATAACTAACTAGGTTAATTATTCCTAGTTACTTTACCCTTGGTTATGACCAACTATAATTTACATATATAATTTTATATTTTTGGGGTGACACAAGTCCACCCCACTTAAAGAGGGTTTCGTCAACGAAACCGAAATACGTACCAAATAGAGAAGGGTAGAGGTGTCTTATCTCTTCTTCGGACTCCCAAGTAGTGTCCAATCCCTTCCGATGTTCCCATTTGACCTTCACTTGGTCAATTTCTTTGTTCCGTAAGCTTTTGATCTTCCGGTCAAGAATTGCAATGGGTTTCACCACATAATTAAGTTTATCATCCGCTTCAATATATTCATAGCGGATGTAGGCCGTTTCATCGGCTAAACACTTCCAGAGGTGCGAAACACGAAAAGTAATATGTATTCCGCTCAACTCCTCCGGTAGTTCCGGTCGGTAGGCTACTTTACCCACCCGTTCCGTGATTTTAAACGGCCCAAGAAACCTTGGGCTTAACTTCCCTATTTTCCTGAACCAAATGATCCCTTTCCACGGAGATACTTTGAGCATAACATTATCACCAATCAGAAGCTCGATCGGTCTTCGTTTTTTATCGGCATACGATTTCTGTCGGTCTTGAGCCACTTTCAAATGAGCTCGAACCGCATCTATTTTCTCATCAGTGGTTCGAAGTATATCCTTGTGGGCAAGTTCAGGAGGACCCACTTCACCCCAACACACTGGGGTTCGACATTTTTTTGCCATAAAGCATCTCGTATGGAGCCATTCCAATGCTCGAATAGTAAATGTTATTATACGAAAATTCAACTAGCGGTCGGTAGACATCCCAGCTCCTGCCAAAATCAATAATATATGCCCGTATCATATCTTCTAACGTTTGAATCATTGTTTCGCTTTTCCCATCCGTTTGATGATGGTATGCGGTACTAATAAACAACTTAGTACCCATTTGTTCTTGAAAATCACGCCAAAAGTTTGAAGTAAACCGAGTATCTCTATCGAATACGATGGATACCGGCACTCCATGGCGTGCCACGATCTCATTCGTATAAACCTCTAACATCTTCTCAGATGTATAAGTCTCACGATTCGGAATGAAGTGAGCGCTCTTCGTCAGTCGATCTATTACTACCCAAATGGCATTGAATCCACGAGTTGTTCTCGGTAGTTTGGTTAGTAGGTCTATGGTAATATGTTCCTATTTCCACACCGGAATGTCTAACGGTTGCAGTTTACCGTAAGGCTTTTGGTGTTCTGCTTTTACCTGTAAACAAGTTAAGCATTTCTCCACATACTTAGTTATATCTCTTTTCATTTCGGGCCACCAATAGTTTTGTTTCAAGTCGCGATACATCTTGGTCACCCACAGATGAATAGAATAACGCGATTCATGAGCTTCGTCAAGTAGAAGCTTTTTAACACCACATATGTTAGGAACCCATGTTCTACCGAAACGGGTTTTCAAACCATTGCTGCCATCCATCAAATCTTTAGCTGGCCCACTATTCGTTCCTTCTTCCAGTTATCTTCTTTTATCGATTCGACTTATGTCTCTCGGATTCGTTCAAGTAAGCCCGAGCTCACTATCAATTGCATTGAGCACACTCGAATGGGAGATTAATCTTCATTTCGACTCAGCGTGTCTGCCACTTCATTGGCTTTTCTCGGATGGTAATGTATCTCACCGTCGTAATCTTTCAATGTCTCTAACCAACGCCTCTGTCTCATGTTTAATTCCTTTTGATCAAAGAAATATTTCAGGCTGTGGTCGGTAAATATCGTGCACTTCACTCCGTACAAGTAGTGCCTCCAAATTTTTAAAGCGAATACCACTGCCACCAATTCAAGATCGTGCGTAGGGTATTTCTTTTCATGAACCTTTAATTGTCTCGAGGCGTAGGCAATAACCTTACCCCGTTGCATCAAAACATACCCAAGTCCATAATGCGACGCATCAGAATATACCACCATATCATCTGTGCCGTCCGGCAAGGTTAATATCGGAGCATGGGTCAAGTTTTCTTTGAGTGTTTGAAAAGCTCTTTCTTGTTTAACACTCCAGATAAAACTCTCATCCTTGCGAGTTAACTTTGTTAATGGCGAAGCAATATTGGAGAAATCTTGAATGAATCTCCAATAATATCCCGTAAGCCCTAGAAAACTTCTGATTTCTGAAGGATTCTTCGGAGGATTCCAATTCGACACAACTTGTATTGTGGACGGATCAACCAATATTCTGTCGGCACTAATGATGTGCCCAAGGAGTTGCACTTCTCATAGCAAAAAAGCGCACTTCAAGAATTTTGCATAGAGCTTTTCTCGCCTAAGCGTCTCTAACACTTCTCGTAAATGACTAGCGTGATCTGTTTCATTCCTCGAATACACCAAAATATCATCGATGAACACTATCACCGATTTATCCAACATGGGTTTGCAAACCCGGTTCATGAGTTCCATAAATGTCGCGGGTGCATTTGTCAACCTAAAGGACATCACGAGAAACTCATAATGCCTGTATCATGTACGGAAAGCCTTCTTCGGTACATCTTCTTCTTTGACTTTTAATTGATGATACCCCGATCTCAAATCCATTTTTGAGAACCAACTCACGCCTTGTAGCTGGTCAAACAGATCATCGATTCTCGAGAGCGGGTATCGATTCTTCACCGTAAGTTTATTTAACTCCCGGTAATCGATACACATATGCATACTCCCGTCTTTCTTCTTTACGAATAACACCGGTGCACCCCATGGGGAAGCGCTCGGCCATATAAACCCCTTATCAAGTAGGTCTTGTATCTGCGACATCAGTTCTTGAAGCTCCGACGGTGCGAGCCTATACGACGCCTTAGCTACCGGCTTTGCATCCGGAACCAATTCGATTCCGAATTCAACTTCACGTTCAGGCGGTATTCCAGGTAAATCTTCCGCAAATACATCTTCAAATTCTCGTACCACCAGTATGTCTCCAATCTTCGGCGACTCTTTCTTCGAGTCACATGCGTAAATCAAATACGTCTTACACCCATGTTGCATGAGTTTATGGGCTTCCATCATCGAGCACACTACAGAATTACCACCCTTTTCTTCGTAAATAGTAACATGATTTCCGCTCAGAGATGTTAGTTTTATCTCCTTACGGAAGAATATAACTTTAGCATGATGTCGAAACAACCAATCCATCCCGACGACCACTTGGAACTCCCCCATCGACATCGGTATCAAATCTATTGAGTATTCTTCATCATCAATACTCAATTTACAGTCCCGGCACATATCACAAACGATAAAGCTCTTGTTATTACCTATTTCTACTTCTAAAGGCATAGGTAATTTTGTTAATACAAATGAAGGATGTCGAATAAATCCATGTGAAACAAAAGATTTATCCACACCCGTATCAAATAAAATACGTGCGGGATTAGAATTTATGGCAAATATACCTGAAACCACATCGGGTTCAATCTTGGCTTCTGCCGTGGTTAGATGAAAGGATCTGGCCTTTGATCTCGGGGTTTCTGTTTTCGTGTCATGAACTTCCTTCTTTCCTACCAATTCCGGGCACTCAGATTTCTTGTGACCCGGTTGGTAACACTTGTAGCAAACCGACACTTTACCAGGGCATATCGAAGCCGCATGCCCCGTGTTCCCCAAATGGCGCAAGGTTTATCCTTGAAATAACATTCACCTTTGTGAGCCTTGTCACATGTCTTGCAACTTGGAGACCCTCCTTTTACATTCCACTTCTTTGAAGATTCCGTCATTTTTTATTTCTTTGTCGGGCTTGGATTCACATCCAATGCCCTTCTTTCCCCTCTCTCCACTTGTTTCTTTAATTCTATCTCCCGTTCCCGAGCAGTGTTGATAATCTCAGTGCGAGTCTCATACTTTGAGAGAGTCATAAACTCCCGATATTCAGCACTCAACATATTATAATACTATATTTTTTGCTCTTCGGTCTGCACCAACTCATCACAGAATCTCAGCTTATCAAGGAATATTCCCGTATTCTTGTCTATTATTTCACCCTTTTGTTTCAGTTGGATGAACTCTTCCTTGATCTTATTGATGACGGATTTAGGGCCATGATGTTTAAGGAATGGCGCCTTAAACTCATCCCATGTCATGTTCCTTGTCGCCTCGACCCCTTGTTCCTTCTTCAGGTTATCCTACCAATCTTTCGTTTGCCCTCTCAATTGACCCGTCCCGTAAGCTACAAAGTCGCTCACGTCACAATGGGTTCTTTCAAAAACCCTTTCAATATCGCTCAACCACCGTTGACAGATGACCGGGTTAACCTCCCCGTTGTAAATCGGGGGGTTTGCAGGCCATAAACGTGTTGTAAGGAGAAGCTTTTCTCTCCACATGCTTGTCTTTCGCTTGGTTGAAGCTTTCCTTCAACTCGTTTATCTTTTCATCAACTACCGAGAGTATTGTGTTCTGGATTCTATCTATGACCTGGGCAAACTGTTTTCAATAGCCATTTCGACCTCCTCGGAAATCCTTTCTTTCATTTGTTTAGTGATCACGGGCACCGTATCATCGTTGTTTCCACCCGACATCTATGAATCTGAAATGTTTACATCTACCGTTAAACATGTCATCTCACTATCCTGTACATCATTTACTTTGGTTTAGCCAAGTTTATAACTTGCTTAAACCATTTGTGTTTACTGCATTTTCCGGGTTTGAGTGTATTAATACACTCTTCCCATGCACTTTAATTCATACCATTTTCTAGTGTTTTATTGGTGTGCGTGCAAGTGCACAGGATTTTACATTGATTTTACACACACGTGGGTTTTAATATTTATAAAAATGGTTTATACCTTAACATTAAAAACACACAAAAGGAAAAGTGTATCCCATCATATATGTAGCAAATTTAGAGAGATCATCATAAATGATTAAAGTGTGTCATTCACGGTACATCAAATATTCAGCCAGAGCTGCTCCTGTATAAGGAGCGAGGTATTGTAATGTAGCAGGGAATCCACCGTTTCGGCTACCACAATGGTATATTCCATCGCGCTTGTATTGGTAAGAGCTAGATATCGATCGATCCATGGAACACGGGCGACATTGAGTACTAAATCTTTGTCATTAATTCACCAGATAAAAAGATATGTGAATGGGTATTTAACTAAAATTATCTAAAAACATAATAGACTCCAAATATGAAAAATAAATATTATCTTGTTTCACAAACAACCTAAACATGTTATCTACATCAGAAATGTCAAGAAAGCACTTGATCAATTTTCCAATTGCAAGACAGCTAGTTACCGGGTCTGGATTTCTAGCATTATGATTCTTTAGAAAGTTAACGTGATGGTCACACGTTAACCACCTAAAATCATTCATTAGCGAGCTATTGATATTCATTCATGCGAATCTTTAAAGATAGGTTATTTACCGGTAGGGGTGTTCATCGAATCGAATATCGAATTTTCGAATTATTCGAATCGAATTAATCGAATAATTTTTTTTTCTCTTGAATTCGATTCGAATTCGAATAAGACACATACTATTCGATTCGAATTCGAATAAAAACTTCAATTCGTATTCGCTTTGTATTCGAATAATAGATATGGTATTTGGTTGATGGTTCATCATGTCATGGGCCATATGTCCATATCATATGTAATGGGCTTAGTAATAACTTAAATGGGTAATTTTATATAGCCCAATTAATTTATATATGTATTAAATTTTAAATTATATATATTATATATATAAAAATAAAAATACATGTATAATTCTTATTCGAATTTCGAATCGAATCGAATTTAAAATTGTAAATTCTTATTCGATTCGTATTCGATTAACTTGACTCGAATCGAATTCGAATTCTTGCGACTCGAAACGAATTCTTGATAATCGAATCGAATTTCGAATTTTTCGAATCGAAACGAATTCTGAACACCCCTATTTACCGGGTCTGGATTCCTAACCTCACTTATCAAAGAAAGCAATACCGATGGTCACAATACAACCACGAGAATAAGCATTTAAGTAGATCATATAACAAAATATTTCACCTTACAAGTCTTGATCACAAATCTACCAAGATAGCAATTTCAGACCAAAATTACTAAATAAAGATCATTAACCGCGTCAAGAACATGTAATCAACACCATATAATTTGTTAGAACCCTTACGTGTAAGAAAGCATTCCTAATCAACATAAGATGTATCTTGTATAAAACCAATACCCTGGTCCGGTTTCATGGTGTAAACAAAGTCTACAAACAAGTGATTAATCAAGAAACAGTTACCATCCCACTAACCACAGATTCATTATCCAAGATAATCAAAGATAATCAGGAACTCAACATCAATGAAACATTCATTATATAATCATGAAGATTCAACATGAAAAAGTACTAAAGATCCATACAAACAAGATTACAACATAAAGATTATTCAAGAAACAAGTTCATTACTACTATTACACAATACTACATAAAACATAAACTAACATCAGCTTAATACTTGAATAATGATCAGAATACATGTATAAGTACAAGGAATCGAACCATAAACAAGCAAGGAATTGATGGGTTGGATCGGTTATGCTTCCATTCGGTCTTGAGGCTTCAAATTGGTCTGATCAGGACTGCTTCGGAATCCAGAAATCACCCAGAAACATGGAGAAAAACCCAACTTTGTAACAGTAGCGAATGCTGGTATTTATAGGGAAAATTCTGATCTGCACGGCCGTGCAGTTGATCCGCACGGCCGTGCAGTTGATCCGCACGGTCGTGCACTGTCACTTATCGCGTGACGTCATTTCTCCGATTCGGGTTCAGACAAGTGGACTAGTGGACAAGTTGTCTTGGTCACCAGATTGGCACGGTCATGCAACTGGTCGCACGATAGTGCGTTCCGAGGTCATCAGAAAGATCATCAGAAATCATGGTCCAGGTGGTGCACGATCATGCGGTTGATCGCACGGTAGTGCGTTCCGAGGTCAACAGTGGCACCATCACTCGCACTGGCAGTGCTTTCGAGGTCGGAGATCTGGCACAGTAGTGCATGTGATCCGCACGGTCGTGTGTGATCTGGCAGTCATCATATTTTTGCCATTTTCATCATATTTGCATCAGAATTTGCTCGTTTTCATTAGATTTGTCTCTCGTACTTCGTTTAAGACCTGAAAATATAAAAGTACCTAATTTGGTACCTAAACGCCGTGGTTTCGGTAAAAAACGCTTAAAACGGGAGTGATTTGTGGGATAAAAACATGTATAATTTAATGTATATCAAACATCCCCACACTTGAACTTTGCTTGTCCTCAAGCAAACTTAAAATAAAGCAAGGAAACAAATCTAAATATTTACAAAGTTACTAATTTGTTTGGTGGTCAAATTGGTTTTCAAAAAGTCATCATCAAAGATTTAAAACAAACAAGCTTTATTTGGATGTATGAAAAGATAAACAGATAGGTAATGACTTAACATTCGATTGACTTAGCATGCTCTCACAATGTTCACACACACTCGGTTATTTTTCTGAATCATACATGTAATGTGTATGTAAAACACTCAATGCCTAGTCAATGAATCGTGCAATATCATAAGCTTGCCAAAAGATCTAATCTCCACCAATTAACATGTGAAAACATAAATCAAGAGGTCTTTGATGGGTTGTAATGATAGGCTATGGTTTAAGGGTATGGAATGGATATTTGAAAGTGGCTAAAAAGGTTAAAACTCGGCGATTATTTTCTAGGTTTCTAAACACGTTGCTAAGCAATGTGTGTATGTGTTCAGAGTTTATTCTTTTTACACTTCTACTCTCTATTTTGTTCTTAATGATTTTCCATGATTTTCCATACATGTAATGTGTATGTAAAACACTCGATGCCTAGTCAATGAATCATGCAATATCATAAGCTTGTCAAAAGATCTAATCTCCACCAATTAACATGTGAAACACATAAATAAAGAGGTCTTTGATGGGTTGTAATGATAGGCTATGGTTTAAGGGTATGGAATGGATATTTGAAAGTGGCTAAAAAGGTTAAAACTCGGCGATTATTTTCTAGGTTTCTGAACATGTTGCTAAGCAATGTGTGTATGTGTTCAGAGTTTATTCTTTTTACACTTCAACTCTCTATTTTGTTCTTAATGATTTTCCATAATCCTCATAAAGAGTTTCAACAGACGGGTGCTTGTTTTTTTTTTTTTTGAAAAAAACATTTACAAAGAAATAGTTTAGATAACATCTTTGGCCGAGTTTTAACACAAAGGTTTAAAAATAAAAAAATAAAAGCTAAATTTGGTTAAGTAGGTTAAATATTTTGGGTAAAATATGAAAAATACGGGAAATAGGCTCAACATGGCGAACTAATGGATGATCTTGGGTACGGGATATAAACAAAGAAAAAGGCTAACACAAAAGGGTATCCTAAGTGCCTCTATCATATTCATGCAATTTCTCATATTTATGATTTTGAAAAGTATACAAATGACAAGTTCTAAATTACATGAAACATTCGGCTCACTCACACTACTACAATATGAAGCATTAGACGGTGTTCACGATCTTTTTAGACGGTGTTATAATAATAACCCCGTCTTAAAATCAATTCCTCACATGGCCGTTGTGCCAATCCAATTAAAATATTCATCAAAATTCCATATAACCCCGTCTTATGCTTAAACCCCGTCTTAAAATCAATTCCTCACCCTTTAGACGGTGTTCCCTTTAAACACCGTCTTATGCTAATATATGTGCCATTTTTAGACGGTGTTTTTGAACACCGTCTTATATACTCATTCTATCTTAGAAAACAGAAAACCCTAGCCTCCATTCCCTTTCTACTCGCTGCCCCTCCAGCCGCACCACTCTGGCCTCCGCCACAAACCCGCCACCGTCTGCACGTCTCAGTCATCTCCTCCGCCACAAACCCCGACCCTCCGCCGGTATCTTCGTCAGCGACGACATCTTTTCCGGTGAAGGTATCATCATAACTCTTGTAGAATCTCAGTTGATGTCAAATTTGTTTTTGCTTTTATAAGTTTCAAGGTTTAAGCACATTGATATGATATGATAATTTAATAGTTTAGGGTTGATCGTTAAGCAGTTTGTAACAATAATAATGGACTCAGCTGCTTTGCTCTTTGGTGTTCCGCCTAGGCTTTGGAAGGTGGTTCATTTAATCAGTTATCTAATCTCTATAATTCTTTATGCTTTAATAGATTTGTAGTTTCTTAACAATTTTAATCATATCTTTTAATTGGGCTCTGAAATTAGGTGATATTGTGGAATCCACTTGCCTTTGATTCAGCAGGTAAGTTTCTTATGTACTTTATTATTTATGTGATAAGATTTGGTTTATGGAAAAGTCATAGTATTATTTATTTGATAAAATTTGGTTTATGGAAAAGTCATAGGAGCTAACAAATAACGCACTAGTAACAACACTGGGTCAAAACATTTTTTTTTTGTATTTGGTTAATTTGTTTTTTATATGTTTCTGCTACAAACTTGTCATTGTATCGGTGTATGTTGTTGCATAAACTTCAGATCCATCTATACTTTCTGCTAATCTGCTTCAAATACTTTGTCATAAACTTGGTTTAAAAAAGCGTGAAGCGCACAAAAGCGACACTGTCTAAAATCAAAGCGCTAAGCGCAAATCGCAAAAGCGGTGGGCTTTTCGTACGTGAGGCGCAAAGTGCTTATATATGTATATTTTATATATATATATATATATATATATCCTATATGCTTTTAGCATCCCTTACCCAAAATATAGTGATAAATAAGGTTTATATATGATTTAATGTACAAATCATATAATGTACAACCAGTTTAGCTGCATGTATAACACTTTAAAGCACAAAAACACCTTCTGTACAAAAAAACACGCGCCTCAGTGGGATTTTTTCTCCAAAAAAGCTCGCTTTTTGTGCGCTTTCTGTACATAGCTCGCTTTATGTCACACAAGGCGCAACTCTTTGCGCCTAGGGTCGCTTTGCGCTTAAGCGCGCTTTTTTAAACCAAGGTCATAAATTCGTTATTTTTTTTGTTAACATGATATGATATATGCAGTGCACAAATGAGGAGGAAATTGTTGCTGTGATTGCTCATGAACCCGATCATTGGAAACTGAATCACACAATATACTCCTCTGTTGGTGTTCAGGTGCGATCCAATCTTTTAATCCTTTTGGGTATACATATTTTATAATATATTATACATCTTTTATGTAATCTTTACACTGGCTGGTAGAGTCCAAATGGGTTTTGTTTCATCTCACTAGAAGTTAGATCTTATGGTTAACTTTGAGGAAATATGCTTTTGACTTTGACCACTTTCGTACTTTGTAGATACTTATACTTTTGCTGTTTGGAGGTTAGAGCCTGTGTAGTGGGGCGCTATGTGCCCCTATAAAGCCCCAATGGGGCCCACAACACCACGACGAAGGGCGTTATGAGGCCAAAAAATGGGGGGAACGCTATATATATGGCGCCGTGATGGGGGGTGATTTAAAAAATGGACCAATAAAAAAAGCAAGTGTTTTTTTAATTAATTAATAAAATTGAAAATTAATAATTAGGTAATGATAGGTAGGGGTTTTATGACTGCGGGCTCTAGTGATATAACGCCCCATAAAGCCCCTGTGTGACGTGGCATGACACGTGTCGCATAACGCCCCACAAGTGGCTTTATGACTACGGATGGCCTTATACACTTGTAAAGAACTCAAATGATCCGAGTTAGGATCCGAGTTCAACTACACAATGGTTGATGTATGTGTGTTTGCTATTTCTAAATTGTTTGAATTTCGTTACTTTTAAATAATAATTTGTTAATTTATTACAGTGTAAGCAACAAAAGGGTGGATGGGAATGCGGCTACATGGTTCTCCAACATATGTTTGACTTTGTCAATTTGTATCAAAACCAATTTCCCGATGAAGTAAGTAAAATATACTTGTTTATCAATTTATTACTTAACTGTTTATTTTTTTTTAAACATAGAAGGTTTAGATGTATATAACATGTAAATATATACATAGCTTTATTGCCGATGTTGTTATCGATTTTTCTCTTTGCCTTTAGATTTATTCTATAATATTTATAATAACTCTTTCTATCTACTTTTATTTTAGATGTGGCACGACACAAGAGAGGCTACGGATAATGAAATAGATGTTTTGTTGATGACGTTGATGCCGAAGTTTTTTAGCGAGTTAGGTATTTCGTTAGTTTAGCTTATGTGTAGTTTGTTTTGTATTCACAAATGATTGTAATTTGACGGGTTTATTTCCGAATTAGATGTCTACGGGTTTATTGTGGATTTGAGTGTGTATTGTTTTGGTTTGATTTGAAAATGTTCCATTGATGTATATAAGGTTGATGTATTTTTTTTTCCAGCAAATGTATTTTTGAAAAATACGGATTCAGTAAATGTATTTTTTTCAGCACATTATAAGACGGTGTTAAAATGGTATTAAAAGACGGGGTTCACATATAAATGTTTTGATATTAAAAGACGGGGTTCACAAAGTTTAAGCCGGTGTTCAAATAGAACACCGTCTAATAAGAGTTGATTTTAAACCAGTGTGGTTTAAGACGGTGTTAAAAACACCGTCTTAAAACCCATTTCACCCCGTCTAAAGCTCAGTTTTGTAGTAGTGTCATTTTCTGCAAAAACAAAGAAGCATTGTCAAGAAAGCAGTAAAGGCTCAAAAATATGCTCGCGTAAACGGAAGGAATGGGTATAAATATAAAGATAAACATGCTATCTTTCTTTTGTTTTGTCACACTTTTTAGTTATCTTTTTTCAAAATCAATTTAGCTTGTCGATTTTGATCAAATTTGATGCTTTTTAAAGAACACAAGTGACCATTTTTGTTTTATTTTCTAAAATAAATATGTACAAAAATGAGGACAATCAAGAACACACAAAGTTAACCCATTAAACCCCTCCCCACACTTAAACTTCACATTGTCCCCAATGTGAAACACATATTAGTTAAGCGATTATAAAGAGCTAAACTAATAGTGTGAAAAGGGATAGATGTACTCCCTCAGAGTTGAATTGGATTCGTATGAATAGACTTTTGAATAAAAGTATTCTCAACTCTGTGTGCATTCTTTACAAACCTGAAAAATATGTCACTTGCTAAAACAGCAAACAATACCATTGATTAAAATGTTAGATAATTAAACCAAATCCATTATTCAAACAAAACAAACTCACTACTTAAACATTTTGAAAACAGACAGAAAGTTTTTTAGAAATCCAAATAAAATAAAGTACTGAATAAAAATAAAGATAAGACACCAGTGTTTCTGAATGGTTCGCCTCACTTCCTCCTAAGCCTGATCATCATCATCGTGGCGGCGTGCTCCAGATAAACCCGCCCCGTAATTGCCTGGGTTTCTAAATGGAAACTGTGGAAGCTCTCCGAAGTAGTTAGGATAGGCGTTCTGTAGCCCTCCGAAGATATAAGAA
>JARYGA010029300.1:0-24081 GCA_030545235.1 Helianthus tuberosus
TTATGATTTAACCATTCTTTTTTTTTTTCAGCTTATCATGCCTAGGGATGATCATGGTTATGGGTCCCCGCGTTATGCAGTCGGTTACGGTGCCTCATACGGACAAGAAGAATATGGCAATAACTTTTTCGTTAGTGGTGCCTCGGGCGTAAAACAAGACGTTGGTGAGCCTTCTTACGCGCAAGAGTCATTGTGTGACGAGTAACCAGCTTACCCTTAAGTTTCGTACAAAATTGATCAGGTACGAATGGTATATATTTTTGTTAAATGTTATATTTTTCTGTTAAAAAATTATTATAAATGTTATATATATATATATATATATATATATATATATATATATATATATATATATATTCTTCACTTAGAATTTTATATCCGGCGATGAGTTGGAAGGTTGGGTAAAAAGAAGGGGTTTAGCCAACAGATTCGTTATTGTTACCAGACGCCCAAGGAGCACTGGATATGGCTCCAATGTTGTCATAGTGGCGAGCGTGAGAGTAAGGCCACGGTTAGGAAAACCGGCAGCAAAAAATGTGCATGGCCTTTTATGTGATAGGTCGTCTCGACCAAAGTCGTCGAACTTGGCAGATAGATTATCTGCACAAATATTTTAACGAGAAGTATAACCACGGCCCTGCTGAACACCTGGAAGGTTACCCGTATGCCAGAAAACTTACTCCTAATTAGTTTAAAATGGTGCAAGAGCTGACAGATCAAGACAAACAGCCCCATACAATTTGGAAGGCCATAACCAAACAGAACCCTGAAAACAAATGTGTTCCAAAGGACATACACATGGCTCGATAAAAGATTAGGGCCACAAAGTTCGATAAAAACCGACTCCCATGCAGAGACTGGAACAAATCATCCAGGAAAAAAAGATGACCTATTACATACAGGCGGAACCTTCCACCAATGTCATTCAGAATATATTTTTCTGTCACGATAAATCCTTTGAAATTTGGAGGGCATTCCCATATGTCATGACAATGCCAAACTTTGCATTTGTTATGTTAAAAATATACATGCATATGCGTGTAAACACCAAAAATGCCATGTCTTATATTAAAATGAGCTTGCATAACTAAAACGCCATATGCTATTTTTTTCAGGAGTACCGTGTTCAAGATGAAAGGAGTGTCAGAATTCTCAAGGGTGATTTGTGAGAGCATGAGACCAGGATTCTATGCACACGTCGGCATTATTCAAAGTTGGGCGAATAGCTTGACCTATGAAGAAATATACAAGACTCTATAATCACCCTCAAGATTATTTTGCACAGAAATAATGCTGGTAACTCTTTTGCTATATTTAATTGATGCAACTATATTTTGACTTTGTTTTGTTGTTAAAAATGTGGTTTCTCAAAATTACAGAATACGCCCGCGTATACAAAGACAGAGAGTTATCGATACAAAGAATTCAACAACAACATGGAATTGGTTTTGAAACACACCCATTTCAAAGAAGACCGAAAAGATAGAAAGATAAATGAATATGATCTGGTCTTCTTGCCAATAATGTGGGAAAGACATTTCTATGTTGTCTACTTCAATATAAAACACAATAAAGTTGATGTATTGGATAACAACGCTGTAGAGGATAAACTCAGTATCGAAGAAAAGTATGATGGATGGGTGGAAAAGTTGGTAAGTATCTTAAAAACTTTGTATGTAGAAACTATGTTGACAAAATGCCACACTAATATATGTAAAAATGTGAAACTGCAGCATGATGCTTTTGCAAACTACTTGCGTATTAAAAAAACACCCAATGACTAAGATTATGAAGTCGGTGCCTATTGTCAGACAAAAGATGGATTGGAGGACAACGTCTAATGTGATCGACTGTGGGATTTTTTCAATGAGGCATAGGGAAACGTATAACGGGCAGATGGTTGGTTGGGAATGTGGTCTGGCAAAATAAGATGCCCCAAATGACCTACAACAAAAACAGCTAAATGACCTCAAGATCAAATACATTGCAAAAATCCTGCTGCATAGCTAAAATGAAAACAGAAGAAAAGTGGTCAAATCTGTAAAAAAAATTATTGGATTTAGGGGCAGCAAAACTATCTGAATTGTATAAAACAGGACACAAGAGAATAGAACAAAGGATGGTGGAATATGTAGATTAGCTTAAACGCCATGAATTGCTTACATTTTATAATTTTAATGTTGACTAATGTATTTTGGTTTAGACTATTGCATATACTTGTTTCTTAATAAATCATATTTCGTTATGGGGTATTCATCATGGCGTTTTCAATAATACGTGTGCCTAGAGGTGAGAAATCCATGAAAACGCCATGATGAATACTCCATAATGAAAACGCCATTAGTTGAATAATAAACAATAAGAACTGATGTTAATATCTTCCTAAGTCATGTTAATGAAAACGCCATGATTTGAATAATTAACAAATAGTAACCAGGTGTAAAACGCCATTGATCATAAACAATAAGCATATATTAGAACCCAAACGACAATTAACATTAATAATTAAAACACCAAATAGTGTATATAGGAAGAACGCCATTGTAACATAAACGCCATTTCAAAAAAAATACGTTGAAAAAAAAAACGCTATTGAAACAAGCAAAAAGAACAAAACGCCATATCTGTTGAAGAAAAAATACTTTGAAGAAAAAAAACGCCATTGAAACAAGCATAAAGAACAAAACGCCACATCTGTTGGAATTTTGTTTGAAATGGAATTATAACGCCATTTATTTAGGGGAACGTGGACGATAACAATCGTGCCCCTGCATATCATTTAGCGTCTTTCCCACGTGTTCGACCAGGATCTACTCTCACCGTTTTCACACCTCCAACCGTTTTCTCCTGATCCCGTTTCTATGTATATATATATATATACACACACACACAAAAGATCAAATACAAATACCCTAATCATATATAACGTATAAATAGAGTGAAAAGGTAAAAAAACACGGTGGCATTTTCGTAATTATTTACTTGTAGAGTAATTATCAAAATTACCCTACAAATAATCTTGTAGGGTAATTTTGTAAAATGTTCTTATAGGGTAATTTTGATCTTGAGGAGTAATTTTGTAGAGTATCATAATTACTCTACAAATAATCTTATATGATAATTTTGATCTTGTAAGATAATTTGATCTTGTATGGTAATTTTGTAAAGTATCATAATTACTCTACAAGTGTATCAAAATTACTCTGCAAGTTTCAAAACTACCCTACAAGAACATTTTACAAAATTACCCTACAAGATCATTTGTAGAGTAATTTTGATAATTACCTTACGAGCAAATAATTATGAAAATGTCACCACGTTTTTTTTTTTTGCTTTTTCATGCCTTTCATACGTTTTATACGATAAGGCTTTTTGTACGTGAACTTAACTCTGTCTCTATATATAGAATTTTTTCATGTCAATTGTGTCGACTGTAAAGCAATTGATGTCATTTGAAAATTCTATTACACGTTTTATGTAAACTACAAAATTGATTGGTGTCGGGTAAACCCATATCACCTATGTCGCTCCGCAACTACACGTGTAAACGCCTCCTAAAAGGAAAGTGTAAATAGATAGTGTTGTTTTTTATTGTTGCAATTAGTATGGTTTTTTTTTTCAACGGTAGGTTTGGATCACTAATGGACTACTGGAGTATCATTGTGCCACCAACGGATTCCCCTGATTATATCTATCTTCAGTAGGTAATAATGATTATACACCGATTTAGAAGGAAACACTGTTGTTAGGGTCTAATGGCCCTGATGTGTGTAAAATGCAACATATAAATTACATCAAATGAGGCATAAAACTAACCCTTTTTAAGTACTAATATTGGAAAAGAGTGTTTTTGTCTTCCTTTTGTATTTTCAGGATTAAATGAGCTCAAAAACACAAAAGAAGCAAAAAGACAGCTAAATCCAACATAAATACAAGGAAAGGAGCATAAGTGGACTGCCCGACCCCTCAACGGCATCTTCCCAAGCAAAATAGAGAAGGCAGAAGACTGAACATGGGCCGTGCTCAGCCAGCACGGGGCCGTGCCCAAGAAGCAGCAGAAAAGACAAACCTATAGAAGCTTCTATTGCCCACCACGGGCCGTGCCCAGCGGACACGGGGGCGTGTCGAAAGTACAGCAGGCGCATTTATTGTAATTGCGAATTACAATTAATGAGGAGAGAGAGTGTCAGACAGGCACGGGGCCGTGCCCAGCGGACATGGGGCCGTGCCCAGCTCTCTGTTCAGCCTATAAATAGGAGTGCTTGGATTCATTTCATCTCATCCCTTGGCACACCACCTCTCTCACACTTCATCCACCACCCACCACCATCACAACACCATCATCCACCACCATCATCCATTGTCCATCGTAGAGTGTGTGAGTCGTCTCGGGATCCAAGATTGATCGTAAGAGTTCTTGACAATCAAGGCCATGTTTGCCTAAGTCTCTTACATCACTTGGTGAAGACAAAGTGTCTAGTTTAATACTTTTTATTTCTAATCTTTTGCACTTTTTATTTGGTTTTGTATTAATGACTTTAATAACTAGTTACTTATGTTGAAGGTGATCTTTCCTTATCGTTTGTCCGTGGTGTCTTGGCATTATTTTACTGTCTATATAAAATAAAAGATTTTCACCATTCATATCTCCACGGTCTATATGGAGGTATGTTGGCTACCTGGTCGGGGGTTAAGGGAACGGTTTGGTAAAGGTCTTGCCATTGTTCAGCGTTTAGAGGTCCTGCAATGGACCTGGGTTAAATTTAGTAGGACCTCCTTCAATACTTCATGGTATTGGATGGCGGGGGTCCAAACTCTTTGATCCCCTCATAAGTTAACTACTATTAATACTATAACCCGGCTATTTAGGACTGTATCCCTGCTGACTCAGACTACTTAGCCGAGGGTAACGTCACCACCAAAAGCGGGGCCTACCATAATATTGCATTAATAACTTAATTCATTATCTTCCAATAATCCACCATTTTAGGATTGTATCCTAGCTGACTCAAACTACTGGGGTGAGGGTAACGTCACCTTCAAAAGAGGGGCCTACTACAATAACTAAGATAATCTCTTAATTATGTGCAAAAGTGCGGAAATAATCAAAGGTTATACTAGATACGAGTCGGAACCAAGTGATTCATCTTGTCTATCTATTTTTCTTTTATTTTTATTTTCAGCATTTTAGTTAGTTTTTATTTTTCTTAGTTTAAAACCTTTTTCTAAACTTTTTATTTTGATTAGACGTTGAGGATAAACCGGTACTAAAAGCTCTTATGTCCTTGGACGACCTCGGTATCTTACCAACGCTATACTACGCTCACGATGGGTGCACTTGCCCATATGTGTGTTTAGTGTTAGTAAAATATCATGTTTTATAAATTTAAAACTTGGCGAAAATAAGTGTTAAAAAGGGCTTAAAATATACACCTAATATAAGTAACACTTCACACGCATCAAGTTTTTGGCGCCGCTGCCGGGGACACAAGGATTTTAAGAAAGTTAGGAATCAACGGCCTAATCATCTTTTATTTTTCTTTTTAATTTTTTTTAGGATTTTCTTAGTTTTTCAGCTTCTGCAGAGCTCAGCACGGGCCGTGCCCGGTCAGACACGGGCCGTGCCCAGCATCATCACTGGCAGTTTTGATTTTCTGAGTTACAGAGAGCTGAACACGGGGCCGTGTCGGTGCAACACGGGGTCGTGTCCAACTCCCAGTAACTGGGATACAGAAAACAATCACTGTACCTCTGACCACGGGCCGTGTTCACTGAGCACGGGGCCGTGGTGAACATTCTGACCAGCGTTCTTTTCTGTTTTTGTTGCAGGACTTGGAACCCAGGCACCACATTTGAACCTCCTACGTAGTGCATGAGATCCAGTTCCAGCAGAGACATAAAAGAACCCCTAGAGGAACCTGAACGTTTTCTCAGAAAAAGACTTAAAGCTAAAAATCAAGAGAAAGCTTCGGGGGACCCACTTCCAATGGCGGACCAACGTACCCTCATGGATTACCTACGGCCCACCGTAGGCAATCTCGGCGCCGCTATCAATGCACCGAATGTCGAAGCCAACAACTTCGAACTTCGGCCGCATTTGATACAAATGCTCCAAAACTCCGCAACCTTCCACGGGCTTGCGGACGAGGATCCCCATCTACATATTACTAACTTCTTAGAAATATGTGATACCTTTCGGATCAATGGAGCATCAAATGACGCCATCCGCCTTCGAATGTTTCCATTTTCACTAAAAGACCGAGCTAAGGCTTGGCTTAACACCCTCCCAGTTGGATCGGTAAACACTTGGGATGAACTTGCTCAAAAGTTTCTATATAGGTATTTCCCTCCTGCTAAAACGGCTAAATTAATGACTGAAATTAATACATACTCACAAGAGGATGGGGAATCCTTATATGAAACTTGGGAAAGGTTCAAGGAGCTTCTAAGAAAGTGTCCTCATCATGGTCTAGCGGTGTGGCAACAAGTATCCACTTTCTACAATGGGTTGTTGCCACACACAAGACAAACACTTGATTCAAGCTCTGGGGGACTTTTAGGTAATCGTCGCCCAAATGAAATATATAACCAAATTGAGGAAATTGCTCAAACCAATTTTCAATGGCACACTCCCCGAGGTAATAAATCTATTGCCCCGGGCACCCATAAGGTTGATGAAAGCACCTCTTTACAAGCCCAAATCGAGGCCCTCTCTTCAAAAATCAAAAAGCTAGAAATGACAAAAACGGCCTCGGTTATGGCTTGTGAAGGGTGTGGTGGGTCACATGAAAATTGGAGTTGTATGAAAGAATTAGATGAACAAACAGAAATGGTAAACTACATTGATAATAGACCTAGGCCGTCGGGTCCTCCAACGGGTACCTACAACCAAGGATGGCGTAACCACCCAAATCTTGGTTGGAGAGATCCCGGCAATAGTAGTAACCAACAAAACCAACGAACTAATTTTCAACAACCACAAAATTTCTCTCAACAACAAGGTGGAAGAGAAAGGCTTGAAGATACTGTATCTCGCCTCATCTCTGACACTGAAAAAAAAACTCGGATCGATTTCAACAATTGGAATCGAATTTCAGAAATCAACAAGCTAGCATTCAAAACGTTGAAAAACAATTAAATCAACTAGCTCAAAATTTCTCCGAGAGACCACAAGGCACGTTACCTAGTAATACCGAAACCAACCCGAAGGCACAAGTACATCTCATCACATTAAGAAATCGATCCGTGGGTCCCGAGGATGCTCCATTGCCGCCAAATGAAGGAAGCCATTCTAACCAGCCGGTGACTCCTCCTGTGCCAGAAAAGGCTTCTATACCAACTCAAGAGCCCACCAAGACTCCTCCAATTCCATACCCCGGTAGGTTGAATCGTCAGAAGACCGATGAGCAATTCGCAAAGTTCGAAAGTTTACTAAAACAATTGCATGTTAATATTCCTTTTATTGAGGTCCTAACCCAAATGCCTAAATATGCAAAATTCATGAGGGATTTCCTCACTCACAAAAGGAAAATTGAATCATTGCAATTAGTTAACTTAGGCGAAGAATGCTCAGCTTTAGTACTCAACAAACTTCCACAAAAAAAGATCAACCCCGGGAGCTTCACAATCCCTTGCTCGATTGGGAAGTCCCCCGTCCGAAATGCTTTAGCCGATCTTGGGGCTAGCATCAACCTCATGCCCACGTCAATGTTCAAGCGACTCGGCCTAGGAACAACAAGCCCTACAAAGATGAGCATACAACTCGCCGACAGGTCCGTCAAATTCCCACAAGGTGTCGCTGAAAATCTGCTAGTCAAGGTTGACAATTTCGTCTTTCCAACCGACTTTGTCATCCTAGACATGGAAGAAGACACCGATGTCCCTCTCATCCTCGGGAGGCCATTTCTAGCCACCGCCCAAGCAGTGGTAGATATGAATGACGGAACTCTAACATTGAAGTTTGGGGATGAGGAAGTAAAATTTGAATGTGGAAGGAGAGTAGAGGAAGAAGATCCGGTCAACTACATGAAGGTCATAGACTCAAGCTTGGATGACGCTCTCCGACGGTGTAACATGGGATGCAATACATCCCACTTGGGTAACATATGACCAGGCTTTGGGTCTAGCCAAGGACCCTTATAAACGTGGCGCACCATGGAGGCATTCAACGGAACTATCCTTAGTTTAATTTAGATTAATTTTTATGTTTTCTAGTTAGTTTTAATTTTCAGGAATAAAACACACTCATGGTGGTAAAGGATGAAAAGGGGAACGAGAAAAATGACCTCATGCACAAGAACGAGGCAACCCGACAATTCTCTCCAGTTCAGAAGGTTCAACACGGGCCGTGCCCAACCAACACGGCCCCGTGCTGAACCACCTGCAGAAAAACGCCCAGTTCAGGTACCTGGACACGGGCCGTGTTCACCCAACACGCCCCCGTGTCCAGACTTCTGTATCTCTTATTTCAATTTTGTTACTGGCACCTGAACACGGGGCCGTGCCCGGATAACCCGGGGCCGTGTTCAGTGCCCAGTAACACAAATTTTCGCTTTTTAAACACTATTTTACACATCTAATCAACCTAAAAATTTATTTTTGGGACACATTGAGGACAATGTGTAATTTAAGTGTGGGGGGGATGCCAAAACCTTGAATTTTGCAAGTCCTAAATACAAGCCTTACACAAAACTCTGTTGGAACCGCTAATCACCCCAAATTTTTTCAAAAATTTCATTTTTCTTACTTGTCTAAGTTTAACTCGGGAAATTCAAGAATCTCAAAAAGGTTATATTTTTACGAATTTACAACCGATAGCGTAGTGATAAAAAGAACCAACATAAGAAAATTATGAAAAGGCATGACAAACTTAGTTAAAATTTGATTATATATACTTGATCACATACAAACCCATTCCCACAAAAGTGAGTTTTGAGACTTTATTGAGCATACAAATTTACATCTTTAGACTAAATGCTCATCTTTCGTTTCTTGTGTGAATAGCCGCTTGGTTCTTACAACTCTAGAACTTGCCTTGACGATACATTCCCGGTCCTTATCAACTTAAACCCGAGTAAGTAAATGATGGAGGCATTAGGACTAACCCCTTTTTATTTCTACACCATTATTTTTCTTTTTCTTTTACCACCTACCCAAAAATCCCCCTAGTTAACCCCTTTTACCAAAAACCCTTTTACCCACCAAAACCTTTTTATTTCATCACCCAAACCAAAAACCCTTTTACCCACCAAAACCTTTTTATTTTTAACCCTTTGTTTTAGTAACAAGTTCGGTTTTTCATACAAAAAAAAATAAATAAATATGTATTGTTGATGAAGCAAAAAGAAAATAAACAAACAAGTTCATCAAAAATAACTTTGTTTGAATAAAAGCTTCATCAAAATAAAAAGTTACAAAAATAGAAAATCTTACGAAAACCGACACTTGTTACGCTTTTTCACCCTTTTTCTACTAACCACTAACCACTATCCCAACCACCTACCTTTAACCCAAGCCTAGCCCTTAACCCACAAAGTCCTTTTGATATTTACAAAGGTATAAAAGTTAAAAAGGAGGAGGATTGATTGCTTGGCAAGCTTATGGTAGGAATAAGTTCCATGCCGCTCTCGAGTGATTCACTAAAAATACACCTTCGGCCGAGTGTGAGTGATTTCTCCCGTGAGGTATGTGAACTTGTATATAAATGGAATTTTAAAAAAGGCATGTTATGCCCAAATAAGTAATTTTTCCTATGAAACGTTCTAAATAAATCATTACGAATAGGATTGTAAATAAATAAAAATAAAACCCAAAAAGATCTTGGATTCCCAACACTCTACGACAAGCCAAAAAACCTTCTCTTCTACCCATTCCATTTGGAAGTGTAAGCCACATATTAAAGAGTTTTGCTTGAGGACAAGCAAAAGTTCAAGTGTGGGGGTATTTGATGTGTGTAAAATGCAACATATAAATTACATCAAATGAGGCATAAAACTAACCCTTTTTAAGTACTAATATTGGAAAAAGAGTGTTTTTGTCTTCCTTTTGTATTTTCAGGATTAAATGAGCTCAAAA
This sequence comes from Helianthus tuberosus, assembly GCA_030545235.1. NCBI lineage: Eukaryota > Viridiplantae > Streptophyta > Magnoliopsida > Asterales > Asteraceae > Helianthus > Helianthus tuberosus. Next base: position 10,075 of record JARYGA010029300.1, read on the forward strand.
ACACAAAAGAAGCAAAAAGACAGCTAAATCCAACATAAATACAAGGAAAGGAGCATAAGTGGACTGCCCGACCCCTCAACGGCATCTTCCCAAGCAAAATAGAGAAGGCAGAAGACTGAACACGGGCCGTGCTCAGCCAGCACGGGGCCGTGCCCAAGAAGCAGCAGAAAAGACAAACTTATAGAAGCTTCTATTGCCCACCACGGGCCGTGCCCAGCGGACACGGGGGCGTGTCGAAAGTACAGCAGGCACATTTATTGTAATTGCAAATTACAATTAATGAGGAGAGAGAGTGTCAGACAGGCACGGGGCCGTGCCCAGCTCTCTGTTCAGCCTATAAATAGGAGTGCTTGGATTCATTTTATCTCATCCCTTGGCACACCACCTCTCTCACACTTCATCCACCACCCACCACCATCACAACACCATCATCCACCACCATCATCCATTGTCCATCGTAGAGTGTGTGAGTCGTCTCGGGATCCAAGATTGATCGTAAGAGTTCTTGACAATCAAGGCCATGTTTGCCTAAGTCTCTTACATCACTTGGTGAAGACAAAGTGTCTAGTTTAATACTTTTTATTTCTAATCTTTTGCACTTTTTATTTGGTTTTGTATTAATGACTTTAATAACTAGTTACTTATGTTGAAGGTGATCTTTCCTTATCGTTTGCCCGTGGTGTCTTGGCATTATTTTACTGTCTATATAAAATAAAAGATTTTCACCATTCATATCTCCACGGTCTATATGGAGGTATGTTGGCTACCTGGTCGGGGGTTAAGGGAACGGTTTGGTAAAGGTCTTGCCATTGTTCAGCGTTTAGAGGTCCTGCAATGGACCTGGGTCAAATTTAGTAGGACCTCCTTCAATACTTCACGGTATTGGATGGCGGGGGTCCAAACTCTTTGATCCCCTCATAAGTTAACTACTATTAATACTATAACCCGGCTATTTAGGACTGTATCCCTGCTGACTCAGACTACTTAGCCGAGCGTAACGTCACCGCCAAAAACGGGGCCTACCATAATATTGCATTAATAACTTAATTCATTATCTTCCAATAATCCACCCTTTTAGGATTGTATCTTTGCTGACTCAAACTACTGGGGTGAGGGTAACGTCACCTTCAAAAGAGGGGCCTACTACAATAACTAAGATAATCTCTTAATTATGTGCAAAAGTGCGGAAATAATCAAAGGTTATACTAGATACGAGTCGGAACCAAGTGATTCATCTTGTCTATCTGTTCTTCTTTTATTTTTATTTTCAGCATTTTAGTTAGTTTTTATTTTTCTTAGTTTAAAACCTTTTTCTAAACTTTTTATTTTGATTAGACGTTGAGGATAAACCGGTACTAAAAGCTCTTGTGTCCTTGGACGACCTCGGTATCTTACCAACGCTATACTACGCTCACGATGGGTGCACTTGCCCATATATGTGTTTAGTGTTAGTAAAATATCGTGTTTTATAAATTTAAAACTTGGCTAAAATAAGTGTTAAAAAGGGCTTAAAATATACACCTAATATAAGTAACACTTCACACGCATCAGTCCCTAAGCTTTATCACACCCAGGGGCGGACCTGAAGCATAACGAGCCGTAGCACGGGCTACGGCTCAACTTTTTATCGGTAGTGTGATTTTTTTTGGTTTTTATATAAAGGATATCACTGAACCAGTGGCGGAGCTTGACCAAAAGTTTCGAGGGGACGGAAAGTCATGGGACCCAATTTATATATTGTATAAATATTTAGGCAAAATAATTGGGGGACAATCCTATATAATTTTAAAATTTTCGGACCAAAATAGAAAATTTTACATTTCTAACTAAAACATTCAGGGGGGCGGGTGCACACCCACTTTACACTAAGCTCCGCCAATGCACTGAACAACAACGTTGACACCCCTAAAAAAAAGTCTGTAAGCCCAAATTGCAGTTTATAAACTTAGTTCCTACTTCTTAGCCCAACCCAAATCAATAATCAATTTATAAGATTATTACAACTTATAAACCTTATGTTATTAAAGCCCAAATCAATTAAAGACTGTAAATAATAAGCCCAATTGCCCAAAACCACTTATATGTCATTATAAATCGACATCATTTTGAAGTTGACATTTTTAATGAGGTTTTGGACATGCAAATTCAAGAATTAGGAAATCGATTTAGTGTGGTAACAACTAGTTTGATAAAAATATGTCGGGTTTAAATCCTTGTAACGGTTTTTCTAAGTTTGACCCATCAAAGATATTGATGTTCGCTAAGATGTCCCCGGATGATTTTACTACACAAGAAAAAGGGACTATTTTGGGTGATATTGAGTCATTTTGTCACACTATAAGAGATGATAATAAATTTGCAAACTTGAATGGAATAAGTGATCTTGCGCGTGTTATAGTTGAAACGGGAACACATAGTTCTTGTCCTTCACTTTATAGGGTAGTGAAGCTAGCTTTTCTTTTACCGGTTGCAACCACAACCGTTGAAAGATGTTTTTTGAAATTAAAGCTTGTCAAGACGGATTTACGCAATCGAATGGGCCCGGAATTTTTGAACAATGCTATGGTTTATGAAGTCGAAAAGGATTTTTTAGATGAAGTAAAAGACGATAATATAATGGAACGATTTCAAGCTATGATTGCACTGTAAATTTTTTATTTTGGGATACCCCTGAGTTAATGTTCTAGTTCCGCCACTGATCACACCCCTCAGTAGTGACTTGCAAAGGGAAGCTGAATTAGAAGTCCAACAGCTAGAGGAAACTAAGGATCCTTGGATACTCTTTACTGATGGAGCTTCTAATGTCAAAGGAGCAGGACTTGGAATACTACTAAAATCGCCACAGGGGGACATAATACCCCACTCCATAGCTTGTGAGTTCCAAACTACTAACAATGAGGCTGAATATGAAGCCTTGATAGCTGGTTTGCAAATTGCTAAGCATATGAGGATCAGGTATCTTGAGGTACATGTAGATTCATTATTAATTACTAATCACTTTAATGGATCCTATGCTGTTAAAGGTGAAAAGCTTATCAAATATTTAGAGATAGTCAAAGAATTGACACTCTCTTTTGTTTCCTTTAGTTTGACACAGGTACCCAGAGAAGAGAATGCACCCCTGCTATTGAGGATCATGTGGCTATAGAGATAGGAGAAGATTCTGCAATCATCCCTAGTGATGATACACAATCTCATTCAGGATCAGGGATCCTTCCAATCAAAAGATATATCCAACATGGAGAGATTCCTACAGGAGAAAACCCTAGGGCTTTCAAAATTAAGGTATCTTAATTTACAATATTAAATGGCATTTTATACAAACGATCTCTTGCAGGACCATATCTAAGATGCATTGAGGATCCTGAAATCCAAGAAGTCCTAAAGGATTTTCATGAAGGAGATTGTGGAAACCACACTGGGGGCAGGGCATTATTCTCAAGGATCTTGAGGACAGATTACTATTGGCCTACTATGAAGAAGGATGCTGTGGAATATGCCAAGAAGTGTGATCCTTGTCAGAGACATAGTAATATCCTTCATCAACCAGCAGAGCTGTTGCATCCTATATCCTCTTCTTGGCCATTTATGAGATGGGGAATGGATATAGTTGGTAAACTTCCCAAGACACCTGGTGGAAAAGTATTCATCCTTGCTATGACTGACTATTTCTCAAAATGGATAGAGGCTAAAGCCTTTGCTCAAGTCAGAGAAAAAGAAGTGATATCCTTTATCAAAAGAAACATTATTACTAGATTTGGTATCCCTTCTGAAATTGTTTGTGATAATGGATCCCAATTTATTGGGAATAGAACTACTAACTTTTGTGACAGCTGGGGGATTAATATGATAACATCAACACCAGTCCACCCACAAGCTAATGGCCAGGCAGAATCATCCAACAAGATCATCATCAACAATTTGAAGAAGAAGCTTGGATCCAAGAAAGGAAAATGGGCAGAAGAGCTACCTTATGTACTTTGGGCTGATAGGACAACTCTGTCACACCCTGGCTTTGCGGAATCACAACAAAGCTATATGAAAGTAAAACCATGCAGATCATCCATTGGTTTAAGTTTTAAAATAAAAGTAACACAACATTGTCTTAAGGCGTTGACACATGCAACGGAAATTACAACTTAATAACATAAAAACATTGTTCGAAAGACACAACCACAATCTTAAAATAAACACCGTTTAAGACTTGCGACTCGTCCAGGTAAAAGTCTCAATCCCCAAACGTGGATGATCCCATAACTCTAACGCAGCGCGAAAGCGTAGCATACCGTGCCAGATCCTTAGTTCCCTGAAATACATGTAAGTTGGAAAAATCAACAAAAATGTTGAGTGAGTTCATGTGTAGTGAGTATGTAAAAACCTTTGTAAGTATAAAAAACCCTGGTATGTAGTAAATAAGGATATAAAGAGATCACCAATGGTTTACAAGGCCATTGATATGTGTGAAGTGCAGTAGGAAGACTCAAACCTAGCAGATTTTTGCGTCGGGTACCAAGTCACCCCGAGGTCCGTTCTGTTGGGCCTGGGGCTGGGCTCGCTACACCCAGATAGATCTACCGCTACTGTCCCCCGGTCCTACTCTGAGGATTAATCGCCTTCAGTTCACGCCTACCCACTCACATGATCTAAGTAGTAACCCTCCTTACGCTAATCATACCATGTGTAAAGTACTCGTAAACATAGTAACATGTATTTCACCCCCGCAGTTTAGAAAACTGAAAATAGTTAAGAGAAAAGGGGGGACATGAACTCACCGAAGTGCGTCTCTAACTAGAAACCTCCTGGTCAACTTGCTGTGCGACGACCTACACGTACTAACTTCTATTAGACGGACGGCCGTGCCTTAGCTTAAGGTTTAAGTTTTTGGGAAATAGTTAGACAACTATTTCGTATGTACACTTCGTAATTATTTGGTAAATATATTCCTTCCCAAGGATGGGGGTTTTAATACATGTGCGTTTATATAACTTCAAAATATATTATTAAGTCTCACTTAAAATATATTTTATTTCTTTCTCCAAAATATGAATATTTTTCCCAAAAATATTATATTTTATTCCATATAATTTTCCAAAATAATATCCTTGTCAAAATACACATTTATGAGTATTTTCTGAAAATACGTAAGTTACGTTGTAAGGTTCGGGTGGTATTAATAATACCGGTGTAACTTAAATAATTATTGTAAAGGCGTTCGTATTATTTTGGAGCCGTTAATATTCAGTAATATTATTTTTACCCTAAAAATAATATTTACGTAGTTCACAAAACAATCATAAAAAAAATCACACAAGTGCGGTTATGGAAAATATATATTCTTACTATATATATTTTAGTAAGTTTTATTTTTGTGAAAATTCCACCTCCGACGCTTAGAAGTTTTGTAATAAAAATGGATGGCGAAATTTATTTGGAAAACAAGTTAAAAATATATCCATAACACTTGTGATAAAAATATTTACAAGTGTTAGATTTTTAGAAAAATTTCGCCAGAGTTTCCTCCGTAACTGGAGGTGGCCACGCTTTCAAGCGTATCATTTTCTTTTAAAAACCCAATTTAACAATGTTTCCAACATCAATAAACAATGTTTCATCATCAAAATAGCCAAAATAGATATAAATCGCAAAACACATAAACTTGTGGTTTATGTAAAAGTGCGTAGTAACTTTTCATTATTTTTACTAGATCTTTCCATAAATAAAATCGGTTTCTTGAGAATCTTGTTTTTAAAGAAGATGCGTTTTTACAACTTCTTGTAAAAAATTACAAAAAATAATTCTTTGTTAAAACTTTTTGTTACACAAGTGTCTACACACTTGTGTGTTCATAAAAACATCTTTAGTTTATGAAAGATCCGGCTTCTAAAACATGATTTCGTTTTACACTTGGTTCTTCGAAATTACCACTTGTAGATCCTTAGATCTACTAGTTTAGAATTCCATTTCATAAGAAAAATTGTTTTTACACTAGTTCATGGTTATAAGTAGTAGTGTTCTTCATCTAACCACTTTCACACTTAAACATACACTAGGTCATGTTCCATGAACATGACTTAGCCGGGTTAGATGACGATCCGAACTATCACTAGCATAAAACAACACTAAATAATCATAATAAAACTAGTTTCAAAAGTTTTACACTAACATTCATTCATTAACCACCATGTTTATTATTTTAGTTGACTTTTAGTTTGTGATCTTATATGTTCATGGTTTTCAACCGACAAAATTCTTATTAACCACTTTAGAATAGATAAAGAAGGCGTTTAGAGTCACTTACTACTAGCTCGAGGCTAGGGAAGAAACTAGTCGAAAAACGGGTGGTTAAAAGCATCGTAGAGAGGTCCTTGTTAATCCGAGTGCACCGAGCTTCCTTATGCGTGATCCTTCACACTTGTAGATAAATAGTGTTGCAAGATCAAATTTTGAAAGTGTGTGGGTGAATGTGAGTGCTCTCGGCCACAAGCAAGATTGGAGGGAGGAAAGTTGAAAATTTTGTTGGTGGGTTTGTGAAGTGAATGTGATGAACCAACATACTTATATAATAACCATCCATCCTATTTATCCTTAGGATACAATGTTCTCAAGATATTTAGCAAGGTGATTATATTAATCAATAAAGGACAAGGTGTGTCACCTTTTGTGGTGACCGATCGGTTACCATGGGGGGGTATTTGGTTCATTTTGAACAATGTTGTTAGAGTTTAGTTAGGCTAGTAGGAGATTAAATAGTGTGTTATGGGTGTGGTAATTTATAACGAGTGTTAGGGTATTCGGGGACCCTAACGGGCTTAGAAAAAGAAAAATAATGTTGTTGTCAATATTTTTATGTCCCGGGTTAAGTCCGGTTGTTCGGTCGGATTTTGATCCGTTAAAGTGCTTAATAAGCATTTAAAGTGTCGTTAATATTATTTTTAGTGACACAAAGAATTCCCGACACTTTGGAAAGTGTCTAGTATTATTTTTCCATGTTTTTGCACTTTACTAGTTAGCTTAGATGCTGAATTTTTATATTAAAGTGCAGAATTTGTATTTAGAATATGTTTTAGGCACATCCGGTCACTAATACTATCACCTAGTGACGCAGTTCTACGACCCTCATTTCCCTACACTCTCTACTAGTGTAGTAAACTATTCCCGGCTCATACTGGCCTTAGAGACAGTGCCTGTCTGATGCTGGCTATATCAGCATGTTTAATGGGTTATCCGTTCATTGTACTACTGTGCTTTTGTGCATCAAGTTTGTCACTAAAGTTCTGTATGTAAATAATGGAGTGACAGTTGATAAAGTATGATGCAAGTATGTGTATGTATCAGTATTCAAGTAGCAGTTTATCAAGCAAGCACAGTAATTAAGCAGTAATTAAATAGTAATTAATTCGCACGGATACCTGGTTTGGTGAGGGTTGTCACATTCTCTCCCCGTTAGAAAAATTTCGTCCCGAAATTTTAAGTTCTGCTTCTAGATGCAGGGGTCTTTGGAAATAAATGGGGGTACTTTTCTTTCATTCGGTCCTCACGCTCCCAGGTGTATTCAGGACCATGTCTTGCGTTCCAACGAACCTTGACAAGTTTGACACTGCTCCGGCGGGTTTTGTTCACCTTCCAATCTGTAACCTCAACCGGTTCTTTGACAAAGTGCAGTGTGTCGTCAATATGGATCTCGTCTGCGGGAATGACAACACTATCTTGCGTTGGACTTTTCTTTAGATTTGACACATGAAATGTATCGTGAACACCGTTCAATTCAGCAGGTAAGTCCAGCTTGTACGCTACTAACCCAATTCTTTTCAGAATTTTGAATGGACCAATATACCGCGGATTCAACTTTCCACGCTTCCCGAAGCGTGCCACACCCTTCCAGGGTGATACTTTCAAAATAACCATATCACCTACCTCAAACTCTAGAGGTTTCCATCTTCGGTCCGCATAACATTTTTGACGATCACGAGCCGCCTTGATGCGATCTCGGATCTGTGCGATTTTGTCTGTGGTTTCCTGGACCACATCAGGACCAACCAATTGTCTGTCACCTGCATCAGACCAACAAAGCGGTGATATGCACTTAAGGCCATATAAAGCTTCAAATGGCGCGACACCAATACTAGTGTGGTAGCTGTTGTTGTATGAAGATTCGACCAATGGCAAATGTTTATCCCAGCTACCGCCCAAATCCCTAACACATGCTCTCAGCATATCCTTCGAAGTCTGTATCGTTCGCTCGCTTTGTCCGTCGGTCTGTGGGTGAAATGCAGTGCTCAGATTCAATTGTGAGCCAAAAGCTTCTTGGAAGGACTGCCAAATTCGTGACACAAACCTTCCGTCTCTATCAGAGATGATCGAGAGAGGCACTCCATGGCGTGTAACGATTTCTCTCATGTAAATTTCAGCCAACTTGCTCGTGTTATCTTTCTCTCTGATAGGTAAGAAGTGTGCAGATTTCGTTAATCGGTCCACTATTACCCAAATAGTGTCATGACCTCTTGGCGTCCTTGGCAACTTCGTTATAAAATCCATGGAAATCTGTTCCCATTTCCACTTGGGAATCTCAGGTTGTTGCAGAAGTCCCGAAGGCTTCTGGTATTCAGCTTTAACTTTGGAACACGTTAAACACTTGCTCACATAAACAACAACGTCCCCTTTCATCCTAGGCCACCAATAGTAATCTTTAAGATCTTGGTACATCTTATCCGCTCTTGGATGGATAGAATACCGTGATTTATGTGCCTCATCAAAAATAACTTTTCTCAATCCACCAAACAGAGGAACCCAAATCCTTTTCATAAAACATAACGTTCCTTCCTCGTTTGGTATTAACTGCTTCTCCATCCCACGAAAATATTCTGCTTCAATGTTTCTTCCCTTAAGTGCTTCTTTCTGCGCGGCACGAATGCGCGAGGAAAGATCTATTTGGATAATCATTTCCAAAGCCCTAACCTTATGGGCTTGATCCTCTCTTTTCGACTTAGGGCATCGGCGACCACATTCGCCTTCCCTGGATGGTACTTTATCTCGCAGCCGTAATCGTTCATCAACTCGACCCATCGTCTTTGTCTCATATTCAGCTCTTTCTAGTCGAATATGTGCTGCAGGCTTTTATGATCTGTGAAAATTGTACATTTCGTACCATATAGGTAGTGTCTCTAGATCTTTAATGCAAATATCACTGCGCCAAGTTCCAAATCATGTGTGGTATAGTTCTTTTCATGTACCTTCAATTGGCGTGATGCGTAAGCTATAACCTTCTAGCGTTGCATCAACACGCAACCCAATCCTTGACGCGAGGTGTCACAGTATATCACAAAATCGTCAGTACCTTCCGGCAGTGCTAAGATTGGCGCATTACAAAGCTTATCTTTCAATAGCTGGAACGCTTCTTCCTATTTGATTCCCCAATCAAACTTCTTATCTTTTTGTGTGAGGAGCGTCAATGGTTGAGCAATTTTTGAAAAATCCTCGATGAACCTTTGATAATACCCTGCCAAACCTAAGAATTGACGAATCTCGGTTGGCGTCTTTGGGGTTTCCCAATTCTTTATCGCTTCGATCTTGGTGGGGTCCACATGAATCCCATCTCCATTTACTACATGTCCAAGGAATTGGACTTCACGTAGCCAAAACTCACACTTAGAGAATTTGGCATACAACTGTTCCTTTTTCAGCAACTCCAAAATAGCTCTTAAGTGCTGTTCGTGCTCAGCCTTCGTCTTTGAATAAATCAAAATGTCGTCGATAAACACAATCACGAACTTATAAACTCTGTTCATCAAATCCATGAAAACAGCAGGTGCGTTTGTCAACCCAAACGGCATAACTAGGAACTCGTAGTGTCCATAACGAGTTCTGAAGGCTGTCTTAGGGATACTCTCTTCTTGTATCCTTAACTAATGGTAGCCTGATCGCAAATCGATCTTAGAGTAAAAGCTTGAACCTTGCAGTTGGTAAAACAGATCATCAATCCTTGGCAGAGGATACCTATTCTTGATCGTCAACTTATTCAACTTCCGGTAGTCGATACACATATGAAAACTACCGTCTTTCTTCTTGACAAGTTGATGTGTGTAAAATGCAACATATAAATTACATCAAATGAGGCATAAAACTAACCCTTTTTAAGTACTAATGTTGGAAAAAAAGTGTTTTTGTCTTCCTTTTGTATTTTCAGGATTAAATGAGCTCAAATTAACAAAAGAAGCAAAAAGACAGCTAAATCTAACATAAATACAAGAAAAGGAACATAAGTGGATTGCCCAACCCCTCAACAGCATCCTCCCAAGCAAAATAGAGAAGGCAGAAGACTGAACACGCCCCGTGCTCAGCCAGCACGGGGCCGTGCCCAAGAAGCAGCAGAAAAGACAAATCTATAGAAGCTTCTATTGCGCACCACGGGGCCGCACCCAGTGAACACGGGGGCGTGGCGAAAGTACAGCAGGCACATTAATTGTAATTTCGAATTACAATTAATGAAGAGAGAGAGTGTGTCAGACAGGCACGGGGCCGTGCCCAGCCTTCTGTTTTTGCCTATAAATAGGAGTGCTTGGTTTCGTTGCAACTCATCCCTTGGCACACCACCTCTCTCACACTTCATCCACCACCCACCACCACCATAACACCATCATCCACCACCATCACCCATTGTCCAACATAGAGTGTGTGAGTCGTCTCGGGATCCAAGATTGATCGTAAGAGTTCTTGACAATCAAGGCCATGTTTGCCTAAGTCTCTTACATCACTTGGTGAAGACAAGTGTTTAGTACAATACTTTTTATTTTTAATCTTTTGCACTTTTTATTTGGTTTTGTATTAATGACTTTAATAACTAGTTGCTTATGTTGAAGGTGATCTTTCCTTATCGTTTGTCCGTGGTGTCTTGGCATTATTTTACTGTCTATATAAAATAAAAGATTTTCACCATTCATATCTCCACGGTCTATATGGAGGTATGTTGGCTACCTGGTCGGGGGTTAAGGGAACGGTTTGGTAAGGGTCTTGCCCTTGTTCAGCGTTTAGAGGTCCTGCAAGGGACCTGGGTCAAATTTAGTAGGATCTCCTTCAATACCCATAGGTATTGGATGGCGGGGATCCAAACTCTTTGACCCCCTCATAAGTTAACTACTATTAATACTATAACCTGGCTATTTAGGACTGTATCCCTGCTGAGTCAGACTACTTAGTCGAGGGTAACGTCACCTCCAAAAGAGGGGCCTACCATAATTTGCATTAATAACTTAATTCATTATCTTTCAATAATCTGACCCTTTAGGATTGTATCCTTGCTGACTCAAACTACTGGGTTGAGGGTAACGTCGCCTACTACAATAACTAAGATAATCTCTTAAACAAGTGCAAAAGTGCGAAAATAATCAAAGGTTATACTAATACACGAGTCGGATCCAAGTGATTCATCTTGTCTATCTGTTTTTATTTTTATTTTATTTTTCAGCATTTAGTTAGTTTTTATTTTCTTAGTTTAAAAATCTTTTCTAACATTTTGATTTGGTTAGACGTTGAGGATAAACCGGTACTAAAAGCTCTTGTGTCCTTGGACGACCTCGGTATCTTACCAACACTATACTACGTCCACGATGGGTGCACTTGCCCATATGTGTGTTTAGTGTTAGTGAATATCGTGTTTTATAAATTTAAAACTTGGCTAAAAGTGTGAAAAGGGCTTAAAATATACATCTAAAACATATACACACTAACACGCATCACAAATAAAACTGGAGCTCCCCAAGGCGAGAAGCTTGGTCGGATGAATCCTTTGTCAAGTAGTTCCTGGAGTTGTGTCGACAACTCCTGCATCTCAGACGGGGCAAGTCTATAGGGTGCCTTAGCCACAGGCGCGAAGCCTGGAACTAAGTCGATGCGGAACTCTACTTGCCTCTGAGGTGGCAATCCTGGCAAGTCCTCTGGGAAGACTTCCGGATACTCCCTCACGACAGGGATGTCTTCGATCTTTGGCTCAGCAGCTTTCTTATCCACGATGTGTGCCAGGAAGGCAGCAGATCCCTTCTGTAAACACTTATGGGCTTTCAGGCAGCTTATGATTCTTAAAGGCGTATCTCGCTTTTCTCCATGAACCACAATTGTTTCGCCTTCTTCGGTTGGGATACGAATGATCTTTTTGTGACAGACAATCTCAGCCTTGTTGCTCGATAACCAATCCATCCCTACTACCACGTCGAAGCTTCCCAACTGAACTGGTAGTAGATCCAAAGCAAACTCACGCTCTCCCAACTCGATTACACAACCTCTAACCACTTCATTGGCTTATACTAACTTCCCATTAGCCAATTCGATTGAGTAGGGAATATCTAATTTACTAGCGGCTAAACCAAGCATTTTCTTAAACTCTAATGACACGGAGCTATAATCAGCACCAGTATCAAATAAAACGGACGCAAAGCGTTGGTTTATAGGGAACGTACCAGTAGCAACATTGGGATCCTGTCGCGCTTCCCTCGCCTCAATATTGAAAACTTTTCCCCGTGCTTGGTTTAATTCTGGGCAGTTCCTCTTATAGTGCCCAATGTCACCACAGTTAAAACATCTTGGTACTCGACCATTCCCATTTCCTCTTCCATTTCCACTTTGTTTGTTGCCATTGCTCCCTCCTTGTCTGGGACTCTTTGTCCCACAGGCATCGTTGTGGTGTCCCTTTCTCCCGCACCTACCGCACTTAGGCTTCCGACATCCACATTCGTGGTGATACTTGCACCCATCACGTCTTGGCTTAGTTTCTGAGTAAATCTTAACATCGGCTTGTTTGTTGTTAGGGCAATTTTTCTTGAAGTGTCCTTTGTCTCCGCAGTCAAAGCAACCTCGAACAGATCTTTGGTCATCATTATTATTCGTTCGGGTATCTTCAGTGAGTTTCCTTTTGTTCTTTCTGGTTGACTCTACCTGTGACTCTTCCTTCCAATCGGGGTTTGTAGGCTTTTCTAGTCTAAGCGCTTCCGTAGCAAGTGCCATACCCATCTTACTTGTTGCAATTGTTGTTGGTGGTGTTGTTGCTGTCATCAAGCTAATGACTTGAGGCGCCAATCCCCAAATGAGTTGTCCCAATTTCTTCAATTCTGGTTCCACCAAGTACGGAACCATGCGAGACAAATTATGAAGTCTTCGTATGTACTCCGATACCTTTGGACCTTCCATTATTAGGCTCTGGAATTCACCTTCCAACTTCTGGGTTTCCGTCTGGGAGCAATATTTCTCATGCATCATTCCTTTCAGCTCTCCCCATGTTAAGGCATAGGCGGCAGTCAGGCCCTTTATTCGAACCTGAAGATTCCACCATATTCGAGCTCCATCTTGGAACAGCTCAGAAATGTAGGGGACTTGTTGTTCTGGCGTACAACCGCTCATTCGAAAAATGGATTCCATACTTTCGATCCACTTTACAAAAGCTATGACACCTCCAGTGCCGTCGAACTTCGGAGGCTTGTAGCTGAGGAAGTGCCAATGGGTACAGCCCTGAGGTGGGTTGTTATGGCTGTTGTTGTTTGAGTTACTTCCACTAGTTCCTCCTTGTGAGGTTGCATACTGCGCAATGGCAGCAACGATGATTCCTTGAAGTTCTGCCTCGTTGGTAGGCATGCGTGTCTGGCTTCTTGGAGGCATCTTCTAAAAAGATGATTCATGTGGGTCAGGTCATAGTAAGTAAAGTGTACGTATATAGAAAAAATATCATCAAATAATATCTCATGTTATAAATAAATCAACACATAACATCTCATGTTATAAATCATGCACAATCAATCAAAATATCACATATGATGAGAATACTGCGATTGCATTGCCATAAATCGAGACCACAAGGAAAAGTGTACAAGTACATAACTGTATCATACAACCTCAACGACTAAGGGCTACATCACCCCAGTCCAAAATATCAAATCAGTGTCACAATATCAATATACACAACAACAAAAGTCAGGATCTGTATGCAGTCTCCAAAAGCTGTGCAGTCTGTGCAATCGCCGTCTT